>JAJONR010000424.1:0-103738 GCA_029582245.1 Solanum etuberosum | reverse complement strand
AAAAAATAATTTAAAAGTTTATTTTAAAAAAATATTTTCTAATTTTAAAAAAAATATTTTTTTTACCCGACTCCCCTCCCCCCCCCCCCCCTCCCCCCCCAAAAAAAAAAGAGTTAAAAGTTTATTTTGAAAAATATTTTCAAATTTATTTTCCCCCCATACCCCGAAACCCCTACAACCCACCCACCCACCCCCACTCCCCCCCAAAAAAATTAAAGTTTGTTTTTGAAAAATATTTTCAAATTTTAAAATTTTTATTCTTTTACCCCCCCTCCCTACCCCGACCTCCCTACCAGCCCCCCTCCCCACACACACAAAAGAGATTTAAAATTTTATTTTTAAAAAAAATATTTAAATCTCAGTTTGAAAGTTAGGTTCCGAGTCGGATGTAGTTGAATTTTGGTTCGAAAGTTGGGGTCGAAATTCCAATTTGAAAGTCAAATCTTGAGTCTCGCATCGATTGTTGGTTGTCGGGGTCGGATCCTATTTGAAAGACGGGTCTCGCTTTGAGTGTCGAAGTCAAAATCCGGACTGGTGGATTGTGTTCAAGTTCGGGTGTTAGGGTCCGGTCCTGGATCGGATATCCGGTGTCAATTCGAATGTCGGTTCTCGGGTCGAAAGTTCGGGATCAGGTCCAGGGTCGGATTTCAGATCTGTCGTTAGGGTTGTGTCCTAGTTCGCATGTCAGGGTCATGTCCAAAATCGATTATCAAGTGGTTTCTGGGTCAAAAGGTATTTTCTAATCTTTGGTAAAATAAAAGATATTTTCTTTAAAATGTTTTTCATTCACAAATCAAACACTAAAAAAATATTTTTCGAAAAATATTTTCTACTCACCAACCAAACATGAGAAAATAAGTCACAAATTCACTTGATTTTCAAGAAAATATTTTCCATGGAAACCGTTTTCCTTCATACCAAACATACCCTAGGTGATCAACCTAGACACAAGTATTTGACCTACTTTTCCGGACAGCTTGTGGTAGTGTCGTATGAGTAGGGTTAGCATATTAAGTAATGACCATTTGTCCTCTCAAACCTTCGTCTAGTCCATGGTAATGAATAGGGGTGTCAAAAATGAGCCCAACTAGAGGTAACCCGTCCAACCCACCTAGAATTTTAAAGGTTGCGCTCAAAATAACTTGAATTGGGTACAAGCCTTAACCCATTTTAAGAGAATCCTCAATTGAACCCAATTTAATCTCCAATTTCAGCCCGTTTTAAGACTCTTTATTTACATTGATGTAATGTATGTTCCTATATTGAAAGTATGAATTACTATCCATTTTATATCTTTTAGGATTTATATATCCATTTGTAACTTCTTTTTAAAATTTTCTTGAGTTGAAATCCAAATTGTGGTTATAAAAGTTAAATAACAATATGTTAAAATTATTGAGATTAAACGGGTCAAATTGGACGGATCATGACCCAACCTAATTTTTAGCCCATTTGAGCCCAAAGTAAACTTGGGCGGGTCAAGACCCAACCCAATTTCTATTTCAACTCATTCTAATATCTCCTATTTCAACTCACCCCGCCCATTTGACACCCCCAGTAACGAATAAAACATTTGACTGTAACTCTCAAAACATCTCACATTTCTATTTCTTAAAATAAAATAAATTCATAACCTCAAACAAACCTATTTTTATCAAACTGATTGGCACAAAAATCAAGTTTAAACCCATCTCAATCAAGTGTCACTAAACAAAAATTTGTTCTTTAAATTTCAATAATTTAACTCTCGAATTTACTCCAAATAAGCTCAAATTTAAAACACAAGTTTCATGTATCATAAAAACAAACTTCAAACATCAATTTTCCAATGCCACAAATCTAACAAACTCATTTTGTAATAACGATGATTAGCCACTATTTTCAAGACCCATATGATTTTAACTCACTTTTTGTATTGCAAATAGACTCACCTCTTCAAAGCATTTATATTTCAATTACTATAAATCAGAAAAAAAAAAATCTATAATACAACAACTTAGAAAACGTGAAGCAAGCAGCTTTGCCTGAAGTTGCCTTATATTAGGTGTCAGTTATATATATTTTTTAAAATGGGTACATGTTAAATGGAGGCATGCCCTGAAATTTTTACATAACTATATTATAAAAAATAATATAAGAATAAGAAGAGCATAAGTAGCAACACACATAAGAACCCAGCGCCATGTTTCTGTTGTCTTATGATTCACCTTCAGGGCTTACCAGTAGAGGATATGACTGACTGACTTGATTTTTTGTCAAGCCAGTCAGTCATATGCTAATTCCTGAAATAGGAGATCTGCTCACAATCCACTGATAAATTCCAGCACCACCTCATCAAACCATATAAACAAAGGTATCAAGAAACTTGAGGTTTCCAAATAACAAAATTACACTAAACTAGTGTTTGGCTATAGATTTCCAAATATTCTTGGCAAATATTATTTGAGTGAAAATTTGGATGAAATTTCACCATGTGTTTGGCCATAGTATTTGAGAAACATATTTCATTTGTTTAGAAAAATATAATTTATACCCATAAGTTTTAAAAACTATCAAAGCTAACCATAAGTTTGTATTACAAGTCAATTGGATCTTCGTTGCAACAAATAACAAGTAGCGTCCATGACACTGGAGCAATGTGGTAGTTTGGAGTACATCGTGAAGTAGACAAAGCACATGACTTTGTTACCCTGAGCCGATAGTTCATCATTTTCATCAACAACCATATCATCACTTTCATATTCACCGAATATTTCATCACTATTTTGGTGTTCACGTAAAAAATTATGTAATACAACGCAAACAACTAATATAGAGGGTGTTTTTGTAAAAGATAAAAATTTAATGTAAAATTTCAATTTTTAAAAGATCCCAAATAATGAGATTTGACCCAAATACTAGAAAAAACTACTATTTGGGAATTTGGGATATTTACCAAAAATATTTGTCAAATAATGGCATATTATATGGACAAATACTATTTGTCAAATTTTTCCCCAAATATTACTTGGGAAATCTATGGCCAAACGGGTCATAAGTAAACCTTTCTACAAATTTCATCTGTTTAAGATTACTCTTATCTTGCAAACGTCTAGTAAGAACGAATAAAATAAACAATCTAAAAATGACTGGGAGGGATACACAAACTCTATCCTCTACAAGTTTTCAAGTCAAATTTCTGCCTAATGTTCTTAGATTGACAAACAACTCCATTTGAGAAAAGCTATTGAACATAGATACATTTGAAGCAGCAAAAGATGATAAACAGGCTGAAGACACTATGGAATAAAAACAAAATGATTTTCAGATCTTAGAATCAAATAAGATACAACAGAAGAAGATAGATATCTTCTCATACAATAATGAGGCAACTCAACCAACACTAGCTAGACCACTGGAAGAGCTGAGACGGGAAAAAGCAGCTTTACCTCTTCTTGTGGAAGCAATACACTAAATCTCTTGGTCATTGTTATTCTTCAACATCGTCAGTGGCCTGGCACCCAATATCTGAATTTCTAGTGGTGACATGCTTCTTATGCTTCCTGCTCTTTGCTTTCTTGGCTTTCATTCGTCGTTTTTTCTCATTTGCATCAACCCAAGCATAATCAGTAGGTATGTGGAAAGGGTCAATCTCTTCACGGAAGCTGCGGCTTTCGCTGTCGCTAGATTGGCCACCGTGACTTCCCCTCATCCATGAAATCCATGATGCAGAGCCATCAGATTGCTTTGATTTAGCATCTTGGAAATGTGCAGGGCTTGAAGGAGGCGTTGAGAACTCCTCCACTGGCTGGAGCTCCTCAAACTTGGTAAGAGTAACAAGAACACGGATGGTTGGAACAATAGGAATAGCTACCTGAGATGCAGCAGAATATAATGAGTCTACGCGAAACTCCATCATACAGTCAGATGTGAATTAAGGAGATCTAGCATACTAGCATATCTTTCAATACAAGGTCACAACGGACAAATAAACTCTCTGTTCTCACACCTTAATACTCCCCCTATTCCATATTTAATTAAATTTGTGAGGCAATGCACATTTATTAAGAAAAACATTCAAAGACATAATTTAAACCATACTTTCCACTATTGTCCTTTGTGAAATCATAAATGTAACTTTATAAGTAGTGTAATTTGTCTCCTAGAAAATATCAAACTTCATTAAAGGAAAGGGCAAATATGGAAAAAAATTCAAACATCCATTTTGAACAACAGTTCAATTGTTTTGAACAATGAAAAAATCCCCAAAAAGTCAGTTAATATGGAATAGAGGGAGTATAATAATGGCAAATATCTAAAATACTGTGTTTTTCTCAAAGATCTAAAAGTCGTTTTTAATTGCTAGAAACATACTAGGATAAGAATATGACCATCACCCAGTAATTCTGTCTGAAATTGATGATCTGAGTTTTTAATCTAATTCATTGAAATTGTGAACTACTTTAAGGTTCTAATGTTAGGTAATTCACAAGCCAAGCCCTACCACTCCTCAACTTTATGCTAGAATTTACGTTACTAGCTAAGAATGTCAAAAAAATAAGTACTACATTTCATTTAATACAAAGTTGTTTGATTGAACACAAAATTTTAGAAAGAAAGACCGACTTTTGGCACATACCAAAAGTACCCTTCGGACTTGTGGTCTTAAACATGTCATGGCATTTTTATGGCTATAAGAGCATGTCATGATGGGTAAAACAAAAAGTTTATCATTAAAGAGCTTCCAATATAGAAATGGGTCAGATTATTAGAAACAAACTAAAAAGAAAATAATGTCATATAAAATGGAATAGAATGAGTATTTATTAAAGAGGACAATCAAGTGCACTAAGCTCCCACTATGCACAGAGTCAGAGGAAAGACCGAATCATAATAGATTTATCTTATGCAGTTGTTTCCACGGGCTGAGCCCTGGACTTCATGGTACACAGCAACAACTTTTATTATTACACCAAGGCTCCTCTTCAACAAAAAGTATTTAATCTCACTAAATATTCATGTAGCGATAAAGATAATCTTCAGATTCCAACTTTCGAAAAATAAGTAGTGCTCTATAATACATCTGAAGAATGTTCAACCCATGTCTATGCATGTTGCAAGGACAAGATTTCTAGATTATTAGTAATATTCCACATGAACAAGCAATTCCCTCTTTATTTATGGAAATTGGTACAACATTTTGTCAAAATTTAGGGTAGGAATCACGCAACTCATGCGCAGGCCAAGATAAGAATGGACAATCTTTAGACCTTTTTGGTAATCATAAAAAGCCTCAACATTCCTTTTTTAAAAAATAAATAAATCCTTCACGAAAAGAAACCCTCAACATGTATGATCCACATATGACCTCAAATGGATGTCATTGTTGTCCTCAAGTTGTAGGTAGTCCTCTAAATATCGACCATAGCTTTTGTCTTGAGATATCAAAATGCTAAATTTTATCTCTGATTTCTCTGTGGTTTAAGGTCAAAGTATCCTATCCAATATTGATTGACCAAATCCAGTACGTAGTACACGCCCATACTAGTGCCGGTGTCGTGACAACACAGGTGCAGCACCACGAATGAAGAGTATGTCCAACTTGGACCACTATCGACAACGCAAACATGTTACTCAGTATACTTGCTACTTTCAAATCTCTACTGTTGCATATATACATGATGGAGGGAGAACTGTTTAAACTAATAGTAGTTGTAAGGAAATATTGGAGTTCCATCTTTCATGTTGAGACAACCATTCCACAAGACTCTGTCCTTACGCAAATACCTAATTACTCTTCTCCTACTTTACTTATACTCATGCGTGAAATACAGATAGTTCAAGTTTTAGCAAGTTCGTAGTGTGTTTTTAACAACTTATACAAAAGACCATAACTACCTAGGTCCATCACCGAAACTGAAACTATTTCAGCACACCCCTACTCCTTTATCTTCTCAGAATTCAAATGGGCAGGTGGCCTCATTTTTCTTTTAATAATAATAGAAGCACGTTTATCGTATAGGATAGGAACATCCATTTAATTTCCAGTTCTGCTCATTAAACCTCTTCTGTTCCTCGGAGATACACTTGATTCATGGAGGAATAGAGAGAACATAACATAATTTGATCGTTAACAAGGTCTCCCCAATCTATTAAAAAGTAACTATATTTCTTTCAGGAAGAATGAACCTATCACAAAAAAACCTGAGAACAAAAGTGATTTGTCAGCAATAAAAAATTTAAAAGGAAACGCAGGGAAAAAAATACACAGTGACATCTGTATAAATATAGAATTCAGTAGGAGAGAATGTGTATATCAGGAAAAAATTGGAAAGGCCAAGGCTCCAAAAAAGTAGTTTTTTCTACCTCGTGCGCAATGTGAGAAGCAACCTTCAACGTGGATACTATTAAGAAGAGGATGCACATTGTTAAGAGCTACTCTTTCTTGTAAGAAGAATAGGAAGACACTCCTATTGCATTCAACTTTACACACTTACGGACCTTGATCTTCTCTATGCTTAACATTCTTGGGTGCAACTAACTAAGGTAGGTGAAGCAATATAGAATTCATCAAGCAGAAGGCAGTTTAGAGAACAACAACATTATGTCTCTTTCAGCCTCTTTGGACTGAAAGAAATAAGAGATTGTTTCACCACAACAAGAATGTGCCAGAAGTATCAAAAAATCATGCTTTTTTTTTAATAAAGTAAGATGTTTCATTCACAAAAGAGCATCTAGTAGATGCATAGTTACAAGGAAAGGAAAAGGCATCAACAAAAGAACTAATGAATCCCTTGTCAATCTAAGACAAGGGAGCTAACAAAATCAAACGACTGATCAGTGCTAATTACAGTAGTCATACTAGTCCAGCAAGATTAACTAAGCACTTTGTTTTGAGGGAGTGATTTGGAGTTGAGATTCCATCAAAACACCTCCTATTCCTCTCATTCTATATGGACTAGAAGATAGCAGCAGGGATCATCCTCCAAATCCTTTTGATGGCTTTATCAACCCTCCACAAGCTCCAGTTCCAGTGTGCCTCTTTTAGGGTCTGTGCCATGACCCATTTTAACCGAAATTCAGTAGAGCATTGTTCAAAGATCTGTGGCTACTGTGCAGAGCAATAGCAAATGGTTTATAGTTTCCCTCTTTTCCAAACATAGATAGCACCTGTTTACTAACTGGACAATCTTCCTGTTGAGATTGTCTTGAGTCAAAACATGCTTCATTTAGGGCAGTCCAATTAAAACAAATAACCTTAGGAGGTAACTTTATCTTCCATATCAATTTCCAAGGCCAACTATCAACTACCTGGTTATGAGTACCATGCTATCTGTAGCATTCTTTTACTGTGAATGTGCCCTTGCTTCCCCAACACATAGCATCTGTTTTGTTCTCATCAATGTTGTACTCTTCCACTTCTGCAAGCAGTTCTATCAAGCTGTGCATTTCCCAATCATTAACTGCTCTTCTAAGTAGAATAGCCCAGTTGTTTCCATTTCTGTTTTTTGCTATGGTGGAGTTTTTATCCACAGCAATCTGATACATAGAAGGAAACTTCTCCACAAATATAGTGCCATTGAGCCACTTGTTCTTCCAAAATCTAGCATGTGCTCCATTGCCAGGTCTAAAGTAGATGTTTTGGAAGAATTCAGTTCCCAGCTTGGTAATGAGTTTCCAGGGACCAACACAATATGGAGCATTAGAGCTTTTTGTGCTCCAGATATCTTTCTCTCCAGCTTGGTTCCACACCTCCTTTCAGAGGCTTGAATCCCCAGCGCCATACCTCCAAAGCCATTTCATAAGAAGGCACTAGTTATGAAAGACTAAATTTCTAACTCCCAGACCACCCTTGCATTTTGGTTGTGCGACTCTCTCCCATTTTATCACGTGGAATTTGTGAGTGCTACTGCTTCCTTCCCAAAGGAAATTCCTCCTGATTTTATCTAACTGCTTTAAAACCTTATCAGGGATGGGAAACATAGACATATAGTATGATGGTAGGCTTTCAAGAACACTGTTGATAAGAGTTAGCCTTCCGCCCATGGATAAGTAATGTAATTGCCAGGAAGCTAATCTCTTTTCAAACTTCTCTATAATTCCAGTCCATACTTAACAATTCTTGAATTTCGCCCCCAAAGGAAGACCTAAGTAAGTAGTAGGGAATGTCCCAATGCTACAAACCAAGATGCCTTAGAGTTCCTCTATGTTTGACACATGATTGACAGGATATATAATGCTTTCCAGGACATTGACATGTAATCCTGATAGAGCTTCAAATAGAGAGAGTGTTAGATTTAAATATCTAGCTTGTAATTCTTCCGCCTCACAGAAGATTAGGGTGTCATCAGCATACAACAAGTGAATAGTGACTGGGTTCCCCGTGTCTGACCCTACTTTGAAGCCCTTAATCCATTGTTGTTCTCTGGCCTTCTCTAGCATTTTGCTTAGACCCTCCAGAAGTATCAAAAAATCATGCTTGTGTCATTTATACATTTGGTAAGAAGAGCGAGTCTCGTATAGAATAGATAGTTGTAATTCGTTGGATAATTGTGGTTCTCACAAAACCAAATGTAAATCATTTAACACCAACTAGGTGTACTTTTTTTTTATAACCGGGAAATAGTAGAGGACCAACTGACCCATTGTTCGAAACTCCATGAAAAATGGCCTCGCCAAACTACCCTTCACTTAACCAGGCTTTTGTATGTAGCGAGGTTCAAACTCGAGACATGCACCTAACGCACACATCACCCTCTGTTTCTTTACCATCAAACCAAAATTCACTAGGAGTCCATCTTGGCGTACTTATAATGTGATACACTTGAATTACACAAAAAAATAAATGGTTCCATTTCATCAAGACCTCAATATGACTAGCCATATAGTTTTTTCTGTTTTCACCTAAATAGAATCAAGAGAAGAACGTATGAAACAAGTCAAGAAAAAGGAGAGGAGGTTAAAGAAAGATAAGGAAAAAGCCAACGGTACAAAAGTCTCCACCATACAGAACGATCTCTTAACTCAGCCTTTAAGTTAAACTCCCCAAAATTCACTACACCTTTGACCTTGTTATACTTCAACCCTACCATCACACCAACATAAAGACAGAAATCACAAAGGAATCTTACTAACACTAAAAAAAGTCAATTTAGTTGAACTTTAAAGAATATCCACAATATTTTGTCTTATACATACAAGAATTTACACGGGATAGACTTTTTAAGGAGCGGCGTTTAACTTTTGACCTATTAAGAAAAGTTGTACAAAAGAGTTTCGCCAGAATCTCTCCTCCTTCTCCCTTTTCCCTTCTTCTTCTACTCATTTCTCCTCCCATTGCTTATTTGTGGTTGGAATTGATGTGATAATATTCCACTAAGCTTATATTGGCTATCTTCAATGAGTTGCATTGGTTTGGTTGGAGAAAATTGAAAAACACCATTGTTGGTCTTTGTTGAGCATGAAAAAAACCTATTGAAGATCAATTGATTTTTGAAGGTTTAGGTTGAACCAAATCATTGGAAATCATTGAGATTGGTGTTAGAATATTGTATATAAAAATCAGATTTGACTGGAATTGACTTGGACAACTTTTCAAGCAAAAACTTAGTGAAATATACCCAGCAAGTTATGGTGACCCGACAGGATTTTATAACCAATTCAAGCAATTTGTCAAAATTTGTGGTCATCATTCTGGTGATCCGTCGAAGTTTAACCAGAAATCTTGACGAATAATGATAACTTGTTGTTAAGGAAAGTCTTGGCCAATCCTGGCGATCACACAGATTTTGCTTTGCAATCCTGGCAACCACCAGGAGCGTGCTTCTACATTCTGCTGCGAAGGCTATTTTTCCAGGACTTCTCTTAAAAATATTTAAATGGTGGCACAGAAAGATTCTATTTGTGCAAATCACCCATATATTTATGACACAACCCCAAGTCCTGATCACTCTAATGTGCATATCATTGGGTGACTAAAGTAACAAAAGGATGACATAACATGTCACAAGCAACAGTGCTTATGTCATACAAAGGAACAAACAAGATAAGGAAGTGTTCAGACATGCAATTTAGACTTCAAATTTGAAATTTTGATTTCAAATTTGTGTTTGTTTATGACATTTTGAACAAAACTTCAACACCAACTTGAAATTTTGATTTCAAATTTGTTGTTTCAATTTCTTTGTAATTTAAAATTTGACCCATAATTTTAAATTTTCAAAAAAAGACTCATGCTCGACATGAAGAGATTGTTCATACCATTTGAAAGAACTATATTAAAGAACAACTAGTTACTACTATTGCTGATTTTTTGGACCAGTGGATCTTTGTAAAATTGTGTATTTGAAAGTTTGTAATAGCATGTAATCGCAAGCATTTATTTATAAAAGGAACATGAAAGTATACAACTTATTAATGAGGCGTTTTAGGATATTATGATACCTTATTTATGAATTATGGTTTGCTCATTAGGTAAGATTGTATAAGAGTTGGGGAAGTTCCGATAATTTTCACAAATTGTGGGGTTTTCATGTTTATGAGAAAAACTACGACTTCAAATCAACCTCTACCCAAATCAATGGTTTCAATCATGACTTTGAGTTCATGTCCAAACGCATCTAATACACATGGAACACAATTCTAAAGAGGGAAATAACAGGGTTAGTATTTTGTTCCACCAGTCATGTGATCCTTCTTTGAAACACAGATGTAACAATATCGGTAGGTTCATGGTGGATGCACGCAGCGTGCATTCTATGAGGGAATTGAGATATTTAAGACCCCACCCTTCCTCGAGTGCCTCTGACATAAGGATAAGCTAGCCACGTGCTAAAGAAAGTTCAGAATATATTACCAGTAAAACAAAGACTAAGGAGAAAGAACAAGAAGCAAGAGGGAAGAGAACATAATAGAAAAAGGTATCATGTACCTTGACTGGAAATGTGCCAGGGGGTAGCTTAGTAGTCAAAAGCTCCCTCAACCTTCTAATAGCTTTAACCTTGTTGGCTAATATGTCTAGTAATGGCAAAAGCTCTTCTGTTTTCAGCGGGAAGTCAGGTGTCAACCATAAAATAGGTCTTAAACCTTTTTTGTACTCACTTTCACTCTTAGACTCACCCAGAGGCCCTTTTTTCTTTTTCTTCTTGCCGTTCTTATCTTTGCTCCGTTTAACATCTCCGGTATCTTCCCCTTGAACTTCAGATGATGATATATGAGTGTCATGGAATTTCTGCTTGGTATTATCTGGAGCCAACTTTGAGAACCTTTTCACAATCTTTGAATCCTCTAAATCATCACCAGTTCCTTTGGAATTTTTCTTGTTCCAACCAAACCAACTCTTCTTCTCTTTAGGAACACCATTGGATTCACAACTTCTAAATGATCCTCCACTAGAGTTGTCATGGCAATCCTGAACCTCAAGCATCTCATCATCACCAAGTCCATCTGAATTACCCGTTCGAAGTGCAGAATCTAATTGCATTCTTTCTTCAGCTGTTAATACACCATTATAATCGTCATGTTCACCACAGTTTGTTAATTTACCATCATCATTCATTGAAAAGAGCTCTTCATCAGTCATGGCACCGGGAACACGCCTTGATTTTACACTAACCATCACATGAAGCATATCATACACATTTGCCTTCCATGTACCAACCATCTCTGTCCTCTCCTGTCTCCTCCAATTTAAGTGAGGAACAAGCTCAGCCTGAGTAACATCAATTCCTGGCCTATACATATTTGTTTGAGACATCAAAGCAACTTCATGGGCTACTTCAGCTTCTGATGGTTGCACACCAGCTCCCTCTAATGCATTTGTGATCTCCTTCTCCTTATGAGCAAGGACAATTAAAGAACCTGGAGGTAAGGATATGCTACTAGTTTCTGATGAATACCCCTCTCCAAGAAAGAGGAAAGTTTGATCCGAACGTTGAATGCGGAACCCATCAAATCCTGCAAGTGTCATATCGGCACGAAGATTAGAACCCCGTTTCCAAATGTGATACGTGTCTGATGGAGCAATCCGACTGATGAACGGAATTACAGAGCTCTCAAAGTGAAAGGTTATCTCCATATAGAAGTCACGAATACGAGCAGCTGAGGCCACAATCCTAGGAAGTCTACGGCACCACTTGGCCCAAGCAAGAGGCTGATAGTGGCGAGCAATAATCATAGCAATGTTCTCCTCCCTGGTACACACTGCTTCCTGAAGAGCACTCCAACCATTCTCATTCTGAAGACTCCAATCAGCACCTGCAGACATCAAAATCTCTGCACAGATTGGGTCCCTCAAGCGAACAGCAAGGTGCAAAGGCGTTTCACGGCCAGGAACATCTCGCCTATCAATTACTGCAGAAACAGCATCCGCATCGATCTCAGCAGCCACAGACTCTGCCTCAGTGTTCACTTCACCGGCCTTGGCAAGACAAGGCAGGCAATCAACAATATCTTTCAAAGTGGAATAGTCTCGCTTAGCTACTGCCAAATGAGCTGGACTATGAGCATACTTGGACCAATCTTCCATTGAAAGGTTTCTTCAAATCTGGTCTCTTGCCTCCACTTACAAACTAGAATTCACCCATCTTTTTCTTTAAAAAAAAAATCTGAATCAAAACAAGAAATCTCTAGGGTTGAGATACGAAAGCCAAATATTGTACCAATTACGACATTGCACGACAATGCCGGTGGAGATCGTCCAGTATACAGCAAGCTCAAATCTGATGGAAAAAAAATATACAAGAGAACAGGAAAACGAAACAGCATCATCACACACTCATCGATCTGGCAAAAATTTAAAAGCATAATACCCCAAATGAGAAAGAAGATACCTTACCGGAAAAATTGAAGCAATGAAAGAAAAGGGTTGGCGAGAGAGAAAGGGTTGGGTTGAGATCTGAGGACATGTATAGCACCTTCTTCCTCCCTACCCTATCTCTCCCTTCACCAGTATAGCACCTTCTTCCTCCTACTACTGCTCTTTCCTCTTTCCATTTTCTTATATTTTTACCAAACTACCTTACTCACCCGCATTTTTCAATCTTTTTTTCTGCACCAACCTAAACAATGGAACTGCATGGAGGAGGACGACTCAATGATTATCACAAGTTAAAATTTTTGTAAGAAAAATTACCCTAAGCCCGAGTATCATATTCAGTTATTTATTAAAATCACCTTTCGAAGGGGAAGGGTGGATTGTTAGTGTGGACGATATAGTAGATATAATCCGAGGACATGTATGGTTAGATTTCATTTGTATACTTGGTGGAATTTGGCATATCTTAACCAAACTCGACGCGCACTTGTATGATTCCAATGCTACGCCTTGAACCATTCAGTCATCTCTCCTACATAATGATAATGATCCAAACTTAAGTGAATAGCGAGTCAGTCATAATATATATTCCATTATTGGATAGGTATGATTAGGGCTGGCAAGGGGTTTGGGATGGCCCAGCCCGAGTCGGTACCAATTTGAGTCCCGAACCGCCAGTCCCGACAGGCAATGCGGGATGGGGGTATAGGGGTGGGGGGACGCGGGATGGGATGGGACGCGGTTTTGTCCCGCTCAACACGGCCCGATTGAACCGATCGGATCTCGTGGGACCGATTTTAAATTATTTCTTTTTTAAATTTAGCCGTTAGAGAACTAGAAGCCCCCCACCCCCACCCCCACCCCCACCCCCAACGGCTATATCAACCTTTTTCACCCCCATAACCCCCCACCCTTTCAACTTTTATTTTAATCCCAAAGTTTCATAGAATACATTTTAGTCCACTTTTTACATTTTAAATACCTCTTTATCCCTGACTATTTCTCACAAATTATCTACTCTCTCATCTATATTTTCTCATTTTTGAATTCTTGATTCTACTAATCTCAAATTCTCAATTAATATCACAATATTTATATTTCAGTTAATATCATAATATTTATATTTCAGTTAATATCATAATATTTATTTTTCAATTTATTTATATTTTCTTGTATTGCTATCAAGTAATCAAGTTACAAGTCACAATTTATAATAATATTTTTGGAGCAAGCTTCAAGTGTCAAGTATTGGTTATAATTGTCTGCTATTTACACAGACATTTGGTACATTCGTTTCATCTCTTAATTTATTAAATTTTCCGTAATTAGTTTTTGTGTTATTATTATTTTTATATTACATTTCACATTTTATTAAAATATAAGTTCTAATAAAAAAATACCGATAAGAAAAAGTAACAAACGCTATTTCTAGTATATTTATTTTTTCTAAAAAGAGTAGTAAAGAAAAAAATAAAAGTAAATGTGCTGGTTCTTCTTCTAAATCAATGCCTAAAGTTAGATTTCATAAGAATGATTCTACTTATGTTGATGATACTACTTTCACTCCTCATTTTAATATGGATGCAAATACTGAAATTGATCCTGAAATTTTAGAACGACGTTATGGTAATATTAATTTTGATGAAGATTTAAATGAAGATGTAGAAGTTGATTTGGAAGAGGATGAATTGGATGATACACCTACACCTACCAGTCCGGCGACCGAAGCTCCAACTCCAACTCCTACTGAGAAGCTAGTCAGCTCCCCCCCCCCCCCCCTTGTACCTCTTACAAGGGGAAATGTGAAGTATCAACGTCCTATAACTTCTGTTGTGTAGAAATTTATGACTTTAGATACTGTAAACTCTATTGCTAGTTGTAATACGTATAAACAACCATTTGTATATAGACAAGATAGAGGTCAAGGTGGGATGGGGGGTTTAAATAAACATTTGTTATCTTGCAGATCAATCGAATATAAGATGACTAAAGTTTTAGCCGATAAAAAAAAGAGGTGAAAATGTTGATGTTGATGTTAATGAGTCGGTAGAGGGTTCTAACACGGTTCAAGAAATATTAGATACTTCTAACTCCGATGGTCCAATTACACAATGTAAATATAATAAAGAAAGAGATCATGAAAAATTAGTTAAGATGGTTGATGTTTGTGGTTTGCCTTTTAGTTTTCCTTCACATCCTGGTTTTATTGAGTATATTCAACAAACTTATAATCCTTCTTTCAAAGGTATTGCAAGAAATACAGTTGAAAATTATGTTTTTGATTTTCAAGGTAAACATTGTCAATATCTTCGTTACTTATTTAGAATATTAGATTGTAAAGTGTCTATAACTTCTGACGTGGGTCATAGTATTAATGGACATGATTATTTAATTGTTACAACACATTAGATTGATCAGACCTGAAATTCGCAAAAAAAAATCCTAAGTTATAAACAATGTGTAGAGAAAAAAACTGGTTCTTATATAGCTTCAATTGTTTTAAGTATTTTAGATTTTTATATGATTTGTGATAAAGTGATGAGTATCGCATTAGATAATGCCTCTAATAATACTGACGTTGCTAGTATGCTAAAGACTAGACTATGTCCAATTAAAACTAACTCTTTCCATGTTAGATGTGCTGCACATATATTTAATTTAGTTGTACAAGATAATATTGCATTATTTGATTGTGGTTGTATAAAAATAGAATATGTTGTTCTATGAACTTTTTATGCTCATAGAGCTTCTAATATTAGGAAATTTGACGAGCGTTGTGCACTATGTGATCTTTCACCACGAAAAGTTTCAAAACATGTTAAATCTAAGTGGAATTCTTTTTATGAAATGCTTCCAGTTGCTCATGATTATCAAAAAATCATACAAATGGTTTTTAATGCCCATAATGTTGATCCACTAGAAAAAATTTGTGAAGAAGATTGGAATGAAATTAAACAACTATTGGATTTTTTAAAACTTTTTTATCAGGTTACAAAAATGTTTTCTAGAGTTTATTAACCTACTATTTCATCAGTCTTAGTAAATTTTTGTGCTATTTCAATTCAATTTGTTGAATACAAAAAAAAATTGAAAAATTTAGACGGTCAATTGAACCTATGATAGAAAAATTTTTAAAATATTTTTTTTCTATTCCTCAAATTTATCTAATTGCGATTTTATTTAACCCTCAATATAAATTACGAGGTGCACAAGCACTTGTTGAAAAAATTTATGAGAAATTTAGAAATTTTATCGGAAAAGTTTCAAATTTAGAATTTTGTAAGTCTAGCATAAAAGTACAAGCCAAAATTTTGTATGATAAATATAGATTTATGGGAAATAATGAAGGAGATGTTGCTCAAACTTTTAATGTTAACAATAGTGATTGTATAGATAATTATATGCAAGGTTTTCTTGGTCTTGATTCTATTAACCATGATAATCTTGAAGAATATCTTAATCAGGGATTGAAATCAGTTACCGACGAACAGGGCAACATACAAATATTAGACTGGTGGAGAAAATGTGGCAGTGCATTTTCAACTCTTAGCAAAATGGTTCGTGAAGTTCTAGCTATTCAAGCTTCATCAGTTGCTTCAAAGGCTGCTTTCAGTGCAACAAGATTTCAAATTGGAGATCACAAATATTCATTGTCACAAGAAAGCTTGGAGACATCAGTTTTATTTAGAGATTGTATCAACACCGAGAGAAGAAATTATAATTTTTCAAAGTTAACTTCCCAATAAGAAGATTATTTAGATTTGATAATTGGATCTAATAGTGACGATGAATTAGAGGCACAAGAGTTTCAAGCATCTTTGCCAGTTCCGGAGGATGTTTTCGATGAATTGATACGACAGTTAGAATTTTTTTTTATTGGGCAATACAAATATTAGATTTACATACGAGAACTAGTTGAAACAGAAACCTTCCTAGAAGGTGGCTGCGTCGATTAGTTACTCCTCTAATAATTGTAAATTGTAACTTGTAAATTGCAATTAAATTTTATTTTGAATAAAATTAAAGGCTCTATTCAAGTCTTTTTAATACAATTATTGTCTTGCATTTAATACAACTATTATATATATATATATCAAAACTTAGTAACTTACTTTAAAATTATAATTTTGTAATTTGAAATTTAAAAGATGAAATTTTACATAGCTAAAAAATGTTATTCAAAGCAATAAAAGTTAAATATAAATTCAAAATAATTAAATAAATATAAAAAAAACTATTAATCCCGCATCCTGTCTCGTCAAAATGGTCCCATCCCATTAAAGTAGTGCGACGGTACGGGACATTAAACCATCCCGTGAATCCCAGCCCGATTCATCCAGGGACCGGTTGAATCCCGATTGATGGTTGTCCTGGCCCGTCCCGGGATCATTCGTCCCGTCCCGTCCCGCCGTCCTCGTCCCTTTGCTAGCCCTAGGTACGCCCAATCTATTTTAACTGAAATTTTTTCATAAAATTCAAAGCAAAGAACATTTTTTTTCCTTCGAGGCTCCGGAATAAATATACAATTTTTACGAAAAATTGTTAAAAAATTCAGTTCATGTTTTCAAAAACAACGTTCCCTTCTTTTTATGGTATTTTTCTATTTTTATAACAGATTAATTCAATGAATTATAACAAATCAATTAATTCATGGTCTATATCTTTTATACTATAGTTAATGGATACTCTTAAATCATAACTGTAATTATATAGACTATGATTCCATACCAGATTTTTTTTTAAATTCCTTTTTGGTTATGGAGTTCTCAACAACAAATACCTACCCACATATTAGAAAGAAATTCATAAAAAAAAATTAGATTTGATTTTTTAGTGTATACCTGTTATGTACACAAAATTGACAGTTATTCAAACAAGTCAGGAAGCTGCTCCCGCATATCATGCTCAGTCTGCCAGGTAGCCTCTTCAACTGGATGATGCCTCCAATGAACCTTAACCACATGAATGACTCTCAAACGCAACCACCATAAATATCTAGCTAGAATGACAAATGGCCCTCCACGAAGGTCAAGCTATCATCCAACTCTACAACATCATACTGAAGCACATGAGACTCATCCAAAACATACTGGCACAACATCGAAACATGAAAAAGTAGGTGGATAGCTGAGAACATCGAAGGCAACGTTAACTCATAAGAAACCTCTCTAACTGATCGGAGGATCTCAAAAGGCCCAATATACCTGGGGTTAAGCTTGGCCCGCCTCCCAAATCTCATCACGCCCTTTTTGGGCGACACACGGAGGAAAAATCTATCACCTATTGAAAACCTCAAAGGCCAGTGCTTACGATCAACATAACTTTTGTGCCTATTCTGAGCTGTCTGAAGTTTGTCCTGAATCACCCTCAGCTGCTGCTATAAATCCTCCTAAATCAAGCCTGTACCATGCGGTCTAGGCTCTGTAGACTCAAACCAACCAACATGAAAGCGACAACGCCTGCCATATAAGGCCTTGAAAGGGCCATCTGGATGCTAGAATGTAGTTGTCATTGTACGCAAACTCCACCAAAGGCAAGAACTGGACCCACTGACCTCCAAACTCTAACACACAAGCCCACAACATGTCCACAAGGATCTGCATAGTACGCTTCGACTGACCATCAATCTGTGGGTGGATGATAACGCTCAAACTACTCTTCAAAACCAATTATAAGAGTAAACAATCATCGTCAATAAAAATACCCAACTAAGAGTCGGGGTCAAATCCCACAGAAAATGATATAGCGCAAAGAATTATATCAAGAAATTTGGAATGTAAATTTATACATTTGTAGTAATAAGAACAAGTGGGTGGATGATTCTACTAAATTTAAGAAAAAGTTTTGGTTATCAATAGTCACAATTAAACTAGAATATCAGAAAATCAAATAAGTAACAAGAAATCTAGGGGTGCGGGGATTAGAAATTGATATCACATGGGTAATTATGTTGCTCTATAGTGATGAACATTCATGGATAGGTTAGGTCATCTTCAATGACACTAATCTTCTTTCGATCTCATAGTATCAGTTCATAAAATCTCTTTTCGGTCTCAGCTATGTGCAAAACTAAACAACCCAATACCTTACTCTATTCTCTCTTTAGATGCAGAAATAGGCAAATAGATCCAATCCATAATCTCTATTTTTCAAGCAATTACAGAAATCAAAGCTAAATTGCTAGTATCGAACTAATTATCCGGTCCAGTTAATCTCTTTCGAGCATCAATCGGAGATCAGAAGTAGGAACTAAGTTTGCAACCATAACCCATAAATTAACCTCATGCTAATTAGCCCAAATCTATGTATGAACAACAACAAGATAGAGGATAACACAAATACCCACTACATTAAATCAACACCCAATCATATAAATGCACCCCTAGAGCTTGGGGTTTTAGCCACCCATCACAAAGTGTAAAGAAATTATACCTTGTATGAAAGCAGTCATGGGTAATATGAAATTAACAAATACAAGCAATACATTCTTTGAATTTCAACTTCAAATTATCAATTTCAAGAGCAAAAGTTGAAAAACTCCAAAAACTAAAAGTGTTCTTCACAAAGTGATAGTGTTTCTCTCTCTAAACTATTTAGAACTTTATCACTATTTTTCATCTCTTCCCCACTTCTTCTTTCTCTCTCCTTTGGGCTATTTATAGTTTCTCAAAATTTGGCCCAAAACTTGATGTGTGACCCATTGGGCGGCATTAGTTGGGCTCACCGATCACATTAGGTGAATCGACAACTACTCCTCAGCTCACGTTTCTCTTACTTTAGGCTTCAAGTGTTTGAACCTCAGTCGGCGAGCTCATTCAAGTATGCCTTTCACATTTTGCGTATCGCCGAGTACCAGATTTGTTCGCCTTTCAAGCCTACAATTTTTCTCCTAGTACTGTCACCTTCGGCGATGGTCACCTTGTTCGCCCTTTTTATTCGGCGAGTCGCCGTTTCTCTTTTAGTCCGCCGACCTACCTCAATTAATTCAATTGTTGCACACTGGCAACTTGGGTGAGTTCATACTCATTGGGCAATATGACATTCATGTCAAGCGATCACCAATGTGGAGTTTACACTTCTTTTCATGTTTTTGGCCCTTCTTTCACACATTCATCCTTACCTTGTTCCTTAACCTTCATAGCTGCAAATCATCAAAATATCATTAGAATAGGACAAAATTAAGCATTGATGACACAAATTGTTGAGATAAATATGCCTCAAATAAGTGTAAATCTACCACTCATTAACACCCCAATTTAAACTTTTGCTTGTCCTCAAGTAAATCAAGAACACAATTATCTCAACAAGGGTGTCTACAACAGTTCTCATATCTTGTTCATCACAGTGTCTTTTTTTTTTATAAAGAGGGGTTCATTCTCTTTGTAACAAACTTCAAAGTTGAGTCTCATTTCATCTTCCTTTGCCTTTCACTTGGATTTCATTCTTCCTTCATTTCCACACCCCCAACTTAAGCTTTTGGCCTAAGTTGACTATTCAAACATACCAATGCTTCAAAAAGGATTTTGAGTGAGAAGGTAGGGACAATTTGGCTAAAGAGGTTTCAATATGATTGTCAATAAATGGTACCAAAATGGTTGCACACTCTCACAAGGTAGTCACAAAGGATATGAAAGTTTGGGTTCTCTCTTAAAAAAGATTTGCCCAAGATCATTCCTTACACTTACCAAGGCTAGACAATTACACTAACAAAGAAAATTCTAAGATTTCACAAGAATACTTTCAAGTAAAACCTCACCACACATGGCACTTCAAACACAATCATTTATCACAACCCAAAAAGATTAAAACCTTACGTGTAATGTTCATTGCAAGGCTTACATCAAAACACAACTAGTCAACACAAGATTCAAAAAGATCACTCAAAAGTGCAACCATATCGACTTTCTTTCTTACAACACAAACACTATACACCATGCTCATCATGAGTACTATTCAAGACATCGATATTGAATATAATCGATCCTCGAATTATTATCAATGAAAACTCAAGAATTTCATGATTTCCAAAAGTCATGGGGTAATTGAAAATTTGAGAGAAAAAGAAAGAGACCAAATGAGATAAACCAATCAAAACACTATAATAGAAACAAAAACAAAAACAAAAACTACAATAATCTAAAAGCTTGCAGTAACAAAATACAAAGTAAAGGAGAATATTGGCCCAAGTGCACTCACCCCACCAAAAATTAAATGTAGTGTCCTCAATGCAAAAATAAAAGAGTAGGGGAGGAAAGGTGAAAAGGTTCCCCTGACAAGCTATGCCTGTGGAGTGCTCTTATCAGGAGTCCCTAGAGGAGTGACATCATCCGGTGCTTCAATGCTCAGTAAGATGATCACATGAGGTAGCATTGTAGGCTAATCTGAGGTGTCAGTACCCGACACAACAATAAGAGGAATGGTGGAGTTTGAAGAGACTCCACTAGTGCTAATTGTGGAGGTATCCTCAAGAGACCACCCAATGTCGCGTGGTCCACCGTCTCCTCTATATCCTGCAACTTTGTCAGGGTCACAATAATCCTCTACTTATCCTCCTCTCTCCTTAACTCATCCTCATTAGTCTACTTGGCCGAATCATTTTTGACCCTAGCAACGTCTCTCTCATCATCATCAACACCAACATCAGCTACATCATCAACAGTGAGCTTCTTAGCTACACCAGAAGGAAGCTCACTACTAGGCATATGTGGGTGCACAAACACTGCACATCAGGTAGGGGATGCTCATCCCCACAACATTGATATGTCTATAGATCTCGGCTGGTCCACGTTAGCCCTCAACGTATCAATATCACCCCTCATACTATATAGCACATCTGAGCTACCCTCAGCCTTCTCCCGGGCCTCTAATCTAATAGTGAGGTCATCCAACCTCACACCATGCGACTCAATCAAGGCCTCACACTGAGTCAACCTAACTCTCAGTAGAGCTACAACTCTCTCAATAGCCCTATCAAGCAACTTGGACAAATCAGCCTCAACCCTCACCGCCCTCACATCCGCAGACCCAAAAATATTACCGATTTGATAAATCACGGCCTGGGTCAAGGGGGAGGGGATATAGGAGCAGGGGTAGGTGCAGTAACAACAATGGAAGTGGAAGGAACAGAAGGAGATAATAGAGTGGCCTCGGAAGCTAGAGTAGAGAGATCAACCACAGGTGTAATGTCTGGTGGTGGCGGCTTCCTCCGAGCTGTGTCATCTCGTAGAAAATCAGCCTCAATCCTATGGATATCATTGGAGGAGGCTGGGGTGATCTGAATATTTGTCTTCCCCCGAAAGGGAACTCCAGCATCCTCACACAACTGTGTGATCAGGACTGGGAAAAGAAGTTATGTCTGCTCCTATCGGGCCCTCATTAGCATTTCATCAACAATAATCGAACCCACATTAATGTTCTCCTTGTCAATTATGGTACCCACTTACATCGCCTTGGAATGTCGAATGATGGATCCATTCTGTAAAGTCATGATATTAGTGCTAATGGACCCGAACCGGTACCGGGCCCCCACATTCAAATCCTTTTTATCTATTCTTGCATCATCAGCCATCCAAGGTGGAGAAATGTCAGATATAAGTGGCTCCAACCAACCTTTTAGATCATAAAGGTCATGGTGCATCCGTATTGTGAACATATCAGCCTGATTTGATGAAGTACCCAGGGTTTTGTTGATTGCACCCGCGTGGCATTGTACCTTCTTACCACGTACCTCAACCTCATACAAGGGCTTCCAAACCGTGCCCTTTCTCTTCTTTGGTAACGCCTGTGCATAGGTCGTGTAAAACTCTCGCACCCAAGATGGGACATATGGATTATGAGGCCTTGTGAACCCCTCAAACTTGTGGAACTGAATTATGTCCCAGATCACCGGGTAGTCGCTCAAAATACCATTAGTGGAGAGCCGTTTCTTCTCAAGAATAATACGTTCTCCATCAGCCTTGATCCTGTTAAGGGTTCTTGGAGCGAATTTTCAAACTAATTTCTTAAATTTTCAAACTAATTTCTTAAAGTTTCAAACCAATTTCTCAAATGGAACTCTCAGCCATCATTCCCCAGTAGCGGCGCCATTTTTGATAAGACTCAAACTACTCTTCAAAACCAATAAAAAGAGTAAGCGGTCATTGTCAATAAAAATACCCAACTAAGATTTAAGGTCAAATCCCACAGAGAATGATATAGCGTGGAGTATTCCATCTAGAAATTTGGAATGTAAATTCATTCATTTGTAGTAATAAGAACAAGTGGGTGAATGATTCTACCAAATTTAAGAAAAGGGTTTGGTTATCAATAGTCACAATTAAACTAGAATTTCAGAAAATCAAATAAGTAATAAGAAATCTAGGGGTGTAGGGATTGGAAATCGATATCACATAGGGGTAATTATGTTGCTCTATAGTGATGAACATTCATGGATAGGATGGGTCATCTTCAAAGACACTAATCTTCTTTCGATCTCATAGTATCAATTCATAGAATCTCATTTGGGTCTCATCTATGTGAAAAACTAAACAACCCAATACCTTACTCTATTCTCTCTTTCGATGTAGAAATAGGGCAAATCGATCCGACCCATAATCTCTTTTTTCAAGCAAATTACAGACATAAAAACCTAAATTACTAGTATTGAACGAATTATCCACTCCAATTAATCTTTTTTAAGCATTCATTAGAGATCAGAAGTAGGAATTAAGTTTACAACCTTAACCCATAAATTAACCCCATGCTAATTAGTCCAAATCCATGTATGAACAGTGAAAAAAAAGATCATAACACAATACCCACTACGTTAAATCAACACCCAACCCCATAAATATACCCCTAGATCATCTTGGAGTTTTAGCCACCCATCACAAAGTATAAAGAAAGTATACCTTGCATGAAAGCAGCCATGTGTAACATGAAATTAGCAATTACAAGCAATACCCACTTTCAATTTCAACTTCAAATTGTCAATTTCAAGAGCAGAAGTTGAAAAATCCCAAAAACTAAAAGTGTTCTTCACAAAGTGAAAGCATTTCTCTCTCTAAACTATTCAGAACTTTCTCACTATTTTTCATCTCTTCCCTACTTCTTATTTCTCTCTCCTTTGGGCTATTTAAAGTTTTCCAAAATTTGGCCCAAAACTCAATGCGTGATCCATTGAGCGACGTTAGTCAGGATTGCCAATCACATTAGGCGAATCGCCAACTGCTCCTTAGCTCACCTTTCTCTTGCTTTAGGATTTAGGTGTTTGAACCTCAGTCGGCGAGCTCGTTCTAGTCTGCCTTTCACATTCAGCGTATCATCGAGTACCACCTGTGTTTGCCTTCCAAGCCTTCAATTTTTCTCCAAGTACTGTCACCTTCGGTGATAGTCACCTTGTTCTCCTTTTGCATTCGGTGAGTCATTATTTATCTTTTAGTCCGCCAACCTGCCTCAATTAATTCAATTGTTACGCTCTGCCAACTTGGGTGAGGTCATACCCTTGGACGATCGTCCCTTCATATTAGGCGATCACCAATGTGGAGTTCACACTTATTTCATATTTTTGGCCCTTCTTTCACACATTCATACTTGCCTTGTCTCTTAGCCTTCAAAGCTGCAAATCATCAAAATATTATTAGAATAGGACAAAATTAGGCATTGAGGACATGAATTGTTGAACTAAATAGGCCTCAAATGAGTGTAAATCTACTACTTATTAGTGGAAGGCTGTGCTAAGATCAATGATCTTAGGCGTATTTGTATGCCTAGGAACCTAATAACACCCACATTTTGGCTAAGTTTGGAATCATTTTATGTTAGTTTATAGTCGTGTCGAGTCATTTGATTGCATTTAGACTAACCTATATGATTAGTTGTGTAGGTGAGCTTAAATGAAGAAACGAACACTGAAATGGGCATTGGGAATCACGAAAGGATCCAAGTTGAAAAGAAGCAAGAACGAAGAATGAAGAAATGAAGATCAAGGCGGATCCTTATCTTCTCCGTGTCGTGGAGAAGAATTTTATTCTTGGTTGTGAATTAAAAATGGGACAGAACGGTCTGTGACAGTCCCGCGTCGTGGAGAAGAGAAGAGTTCTTTGAACGAGAGTTTAAAAACCCCTCCGCGTCGCGCCCGTTGTTGCCAGTTTTGGCCATTTCGACTTAATTATAAATAGACTCAGATTTTATTTGATTTATTATTATTTTTTCTAGGTTTGAAGAATGACGATTTGGAGAGCTATTTCATCAGTTTTTAGGGTTCTTTCCTAAACTCTTCTACTTTCGATCTATTTATGTTATTTAAACTTTGCTTGATCGAAACTTTGCTTGATCGAAATTACTATTATGAGTAACTAATTTTCCTAGTTCTGGGGCTGTGGCTACAAGATGATTGTAAGTTATTGAAGTTTTATGGATTAACATTAACTATCATATGAATCTCTCTTATGTTCTTGTTTTTCATATTTCATGCCTGATCACCATTAAAATAAACATATTGTTCGAATTGAACTCGGGAGAGGAATAAGAGGATAGAACGTGGGGCATGAGGAGCATGATTTTCTCTTAAGAATTAGAGTTAATTTGTATCTAGGATATGAATATACCTAGAGACCTTGCTTGGTCATTATACAGGAAGAAATTGTAATGCTCGGTAATTGGTCCAACCTATCCCCGCTCAACGATGTAGTTAGGTTGCCTTTTATTGTAGGCAATTAGAGGCAGGGAGACCATAATCATATATTTAACCCTGTGATCATAGATTCGATAGTTGATGAATATCCGTTTAACAAGATAAGTTGCATGAATCCTGATAAGAGCTGCAGTCCTGGACTTTACCCAATCATTGTTTGAACCCTGAGAAATTGAATCGCTTTTGTTTAGTTTTTACTTAAATTTTAGATTATAAAAAATCAATCACTCTTGTAACCTTGATAACACTTGTGTTTAATTGAAAGTATTTGATAGATCAAATCATTCTAATCGTAAGTCTCTGTGGGTACGATACCCGGCTCTTAATAAGAGCTACTTTAATACTTGAACATGCATGTACACTTGCGTGTGCGATTTGGGCGCAATAAGTTTTTGGCGCCGCTGCCGGGGACTTTAGAATTAGGAAGTATTTGATTTGTCTGATTTCTAAAGTTGAAAAGCGAGTGTTGACAACTTGATCTTGGCTATTCATTTTGCAGGTTGTGTGAATTTTCAAACTGGAAGACAATCAGGACTTGGTAGAGCCTATAGCTGAACCAGAAAGATTCGTTCATTACCGGAGAAGGCAAAGACGACTCACTTACCCAGTCCCTCTTGTTGCTAGTGAACCAGTAACTCCTGTAGCAAGAGTTGAACGAGAAGAATCTGCAGTGATGGCTGAGATAAAAGTGAGAGACGTGGCAATCCCACGTACCACCATTGTGACTTTATGCATTCAGAAACCTGAAGCTGGTGGAAGATTTGAACTGAAGCAGAGTATAGTGCAATTGTTGCACACTAATGGACAGTTCACTGGTTTATCGCACGAGGATCCACAAGTTCATATTCAAAATTTCCTCAAAATTAGTGATACTTACACTCCAACTCGAGTAAATTTAGATTACGTGAGGCTCATTTTATTCCCCTTTTCTCTGTTGGGGGAAGCAAAGAGATGGTTAAATTCCAAGCCTGCGAACTCTATAACCTCATGCGACGATATTGCACAGAAGTTCCTCGTCAGATTTTTTCCATCTAGGAAAACAGCTAAGCTAAGGAGTGACATTCCGAGCTTCCGACAAAAAGGAGGAGAGAACTTGTACCAGGCTTGAGACATGTTTAAATCGATGTTGTTGAGCTGTCCTCACCATCATCAGGCTAACGAGGTGTTGGTTCATACCTTCATAGAAGGATTGGAACCTAATACAAAGATTTTACTTGATTCAGCTGCAGGTGGACAGGCCTTGGAGAAGACTTATGCTGAATTGTTCAAACCCCGAGTGGAATGGGGGAGGAGCTAAACTGGCGGTACAAAAAACTACTGGAATGTTGGAGGTAGATGCAGTAACAACGCTAACTGCATAAATTGCGATGATTCCAAACATGATGAACACTCACTTCAGCAACCTATCGTTGGTCCAACAGCCATCTCAGGTAAATATAGTCCAACAACCACCCACATGGTGTGAAATTTGTGGAGGAGGAGACCACAATGCCGAGGTATGTGGGCAAACCCGGACTCTGTGAATTTTGTTGGTAATGCACAACGTGGAGGAGGTCATCAGAATTATGGGAACTCCTATAACCCCAGATGGCGAAATCATCTGAATTTTTCTTGGGGAGGAAATCAGAATCAGGCCCATGGCCAGAATCAATATCGACCCTAGGGAAATGCACAAGGATACCAACAACAAGCCCAACGGGAGCAGCCAAATAATCAGTAAAGTAACATGAGCGTGGAGGAATTGCTTAAGAAGATTATGGCTGATCAAGCTCAGTTAGCTGCTGATTTGAGAAATAACCAGTTAGCTACTCAGAACTTAGAAAAACAATTTGGGCAGTTTTCTAGTGCCCAGAATTCACGACCTCAAGGAGGATTGTTGGGAAACACTGATCCTTATCCCAGGCAAGTGAATGCGGTAGGTACATGCAGCGGTTTGCAGTTGGAGGAGTTGGCTCCCAAGAAAAGAAATGTTGAATCTGCTAGCAAGGAGAGTGAACCTAAGGAGAGTGAGGAGTGTTGCACAAGAAGAAAGAGTGCAACCAATAGTGAAACCACCTCCTCCATTCCCTCAGAAGTTTAAAAAATAGAAGGAGGACAATGTTTTGGTAAGTTTCTCTCTCTTCTAAAGCAAGTTCATATTAATTTTCCATTGGTAGATGTTTTGCAGGGTATACCTAGGTATGCGAAGTATGTGAAGGAGATCGTGGCAAACAAGAGGAGGTTGACTGAATATTAAACTGTAGCACTTAATGAAGAGTGCAGCTCCCGAATCCAGAATAAGTTGCCCACCAAACTGAAAGATCCTGGTAGCTTTATGGTTCAGATCACTATAGGGCAGAGCATCCATGCGCGAGGATTGTGTGATCTTGGAGCTAGTATAAACTTGATGCCAACATCACTGTACAAAAAGTTGGGGTTGGGTAGTCCTAAACCCACCACCATTATCTTGTAGTTGGTAGATAGATCTGTTGCTAGACCAGAGGGTGTTGTGGAGGATGTCTTAGTGCAAATGAGATCTTTGATATTCCCAGTAGATTTTGTGGTGCTGAATTTTAGGCCAGATCCTGAGGTTCCATTCATATTGGGAAGACCTTTCTTGGCTACAGGGCATGCTATGATAGATGTAGCAGCCGAACAACTTACTATGCGGGCACATGACAAAGTTGAGGTGTTTGAAGTCTACAAGGCGTTGAAACTCCCAGCCTTATATGAAGAGTTGTCTATGATAACGGTGATAGATCTTGAAGCAGAAGCTCGATACATTGCATCCAAGGACCCGTTGGAGCGTGTGTTTGTGGGAGATGATATCTATGGGGATGCTGAAGCATATGAAATGGTACAATTTTCGGATGTGTCAAGTGTGGGCACGTCAAGAGATCACTGAGAGACTTTGAACAGGGTGTTGGGTCCTCCATCCAAACCTTCCCTTGAAGAAGCACCCAAGTTGGAGTTAAAAACATTGCCAGCCCACCTCAGGTATGCATTTTTGGGTGAAGATAAGACCTTACCGGTTATTTTGTCTGCAGCACTATCTAAATCACAGGTGGACGCAACATTGAGTATCTTGAGGAAGAGAAAAACAGCCTTAGGTTGGCAAATGTCCGATATTCACGGAATAAGTCCTGCGTTATGTATGCATAAGATTTACATGGAGGAAGGGCATAAGCTGAGTGCACAACACCAATGGAGATTGAATCCAGTGATGAAGGATGTGGTAAGAAAAGAGGTGATCAAGTGGTTGGATGTGGGGATTGTGTACCCCATATCTGACAGCAAATGTGTGAGTCCGGTACAGTGTGTGCCCAAGAAGGGAGAAATGACGGTGATAACAAATGAGAAGAATGAACTGATCCACACAAGGACAGTAGTAGGGTGGCGTATCTGCATGGACTACAGGAAGTTGAATAATGCCACCAGGAAGGACCATTATCCGGTGCCTTTTATTGATCAGATGTTGGATAGACTGGCGGGGCAAGAATATTACTACTTCTTGGATGGCTGGTCAGGGTATAATCGATAGTCATTACACTAGAGGATCAGGAGAAGACTACCTTCACTTGTCCGTATGGCACCTATGCATTCAAACGTATGCCATTCGGATTATGTAATGCACCAACGACATTTCAGAGATGCATGATGGCAATCTTCCATGATATGGTGGAGGATTTTGTTAAAGTGTTCATGGACGACTTCTCAGTGTTTGGTGAGTCTTTTGATCTTTGTTTTACTAATCTTGACAGGGTCCTTGCAAGATGTGAAGAGATGAATCTGGTGTTGAATTGGGAAAAGTGCCACTTCTTAGTTCGAGAAGGGATTGTATTGGGGCACAAGATCTCAAAAAATGGGCTAAAAGTTGATAAAGCCAAGGTGGAGGTCAATGAGAAATTGCCACCACCCATTACTGTGAAGGGAGTTTGAAGCTTTTTGGGACACGCTGGGTTCTACAGAAGATTCATCAAGGATTTTTCTAAGACTGCAAGACCCATGTGCAGCCTACTGGAAAAAGAGGTTAAGTTTGTATTTGATGAAAGTTGTTTGCAGGCATTTGAGCTATTGAAGAAGAAGTTGATAGAAGCCTCTATTCTGATTGCTCCTAACTGGGAGTTACCCTTCTAGCTTATGTGTGATGCCAGCGATACAACGGTTGGTGCAGTGCTAGGGCATCGTAATGAGAAGATGTTTCACTTCATCTATTATGCTAGCAAGACACTTGATGCAGATCAAGCTAACTACACTGTCACAGAAAAGGAAATGCTAGCGCTAGTATTTGCTTTTGATAAGTTCAGGTCGTACTTGGTGGGCACCAAGGTTGTTGTCTACACTGATCATCCTGCAATCAGGTATTTATTCAACAAGAAGGATGCAAATACGAGGCTAATTAGATGGATATTGCTCTTGCAAGAGTTTGATCTAGAGATTAGAGATAGAAAGGGGACTGAGAACCAGATAGCCGATCATCTGTCTAGATTGGAGGACTCATCTCATGCGAGGAATGAAGGACAGATTTGCGAAGAGTTCCCCGATGAGCAATTACTGGCCTTGGACCTTGCTCAAGTACTCTGATATGCTGATATTGTGAACTTTCTGGTGAGTGGTTTATTTCCACCGGGAGCCTCAACACACAAAAGCAGAAGCTGAAGTATGAGGCACAATTTTATATATGGGATGAGCCTTTCTTATTCAAGCAGGGACCTGATCAAATGGTGCAAAGGTGCATAGATGAACATGAGGAATTGCAAGTGTTGGAGAGTTATCACTCTTCACCATATGGTGGACACCACGGAGGCGAGCGCATGGCGCATAAGGTACTGCAATCTGGCTTCTTTTGGCCTACTTTATTTAAGGATGCTGCATTTTTTGTGAAGGGCTGTGATCAGTGTCAGCAGATGGGCACTATTTCTAGAAGGCATGAGATGCCATTGAGCAATATCCTTGAAGTTGAGATCTTTGATGTATGGGGGATAGACTTCATGGGACCATTCCCATCTTCCAATGGAAATCAGTACATCTTAGTGGCAGTGGACTATGTGTCCAAGTGGGTGGAGGCAGTTTCTCTACCTTCTAATGATGCGAAAGTGGTGGTAAATTTCATTAGAAAGCATATCTTCACCAGGTTTGGAACTCCAAGAGCTATGATAAGTGATGGAGGGACGCACTTCATCAACAGTTCAATGCGAAATCTGTTGGCCAAGTATGAAGTGAGGCACAAGGTAGCCACAACTTATCATCCTCAGACTAGCGGGCAAGTAGAAGTGTCTAATAGAGAAGTGAAGCAAATCCTGCAAAAGACTGTGAATGCCCAAAGGAAAGATTGCGCTGAAAAGTTAGATGATGCTTTGTGGGCATACAAGACTGCTTACAAGACACCGATAGGGACTTCTCCGTATCGAATGGTGTTTGGGAAAGCATGTCATATTCCAGCAGAATTGGAGCATAAAGGGTATTGGGCTATCAAGAAGTTGAATTTAGACTCTAAGTTGGCAGGCAAGAAAAGGATAACACAGCTGCATGAGTTAGAGGAATTCAGGCTCCACACATATGAAAATGCCAATTTATACAAAGAGAAGACCTAGAGATGGCATGACAAGCATATTATGTCATGCACTTTTGAACCTAGTCAATTGGTGCTGCTGTTTAATTCAAGATTGAAGTTGTTCCTCGGAAAACTTCGGTCTAAGTGGAGTGGACCGTTTGAAGTGGTGAGGATATCCAACATGGAGCTGTGGAGCTAAGAAATAAGGATAAGAGCTCAACTTTCCTTGTGAATGGGCAACGAGTGAAGCACTACTTCAGGAATAATGTGGTCATGAGCATGAAGCGCTCACCTTGAATGACGAGTGAGTCATGAGCTGGGTCATGCCGCGATGTTAAATCAGGCACTGCACGGGAGGTAACCCGTGACCCCTTGTAATAGTTATATTCTTCTATTTTGTTATTTCAATTCATAGGAATTAGTAAAAAAAATGATATATCAAGAAACTATACAAAAATATGAGTCGTGCCACGACCAAAACTAAGGCGCTGAATGAGAGGCAACCCATCGTGTCTACATTAATGGGTGTTGTGCTTCAAATGTGCAGGAAATAGTAATGGGCACTCACAGCGCGTCGCGGAGGAAAGGCTAACTTTCACCTCGCTAGAAATTAAATTTTCTAAGTGAGGCAGAACACTCCGTAAAGGGACCGCGTCGCAGAGGAGGTCACAAAATTTGGATTCGACGAGAATTAAATTTCTCATCAAAAATCGAGGCAAAACACTTCGTATTGAAGAAGCGTGTTCGGAGTGGGGGGAATTTACCTCCTGCACCTACAGTATCCAGGGGCAAACCAGGAGATTCGGAGTGCGCGTAGTGGCTAAGGAAGGAAAAGTGTGGTGGAAAAAGCACACAGAGGCTAGATATTTCTCTGATGTTTGCATTGACAGGGATAGCTTAGCCTGAGAGTTTCCCATAATCCTGTGGCGTATCTAGGAGCTTCACATGTTCTTCATTTTTGCAGAGCTGAGTGAGTGTAACTTGCACATGGTTCGGGAGTTCTTCGCCAACTGGGCGACGGAATCGATATCCCATTTTGTCCAAGTGTGAGGAGTGGATGTGACTCTCACTCCAGCGGTTATTAATGACATAATTGGTACGTCACCGGATGCCGATCCACTGGTGCTCACAGGGCTGAACATTCGCCCACCGTATCGAGCCATTCGACACACACTTTGCGGTCCTCAGTCCATGGTGCAGTGGACCAACCACAGCGGGAAGAGATATCACCAATCTCTTCCCTACGCGCACATGCTTAGGGAGGCTCGGGTCTGGCTCAAAATTGTGATGCATTATTTGATATCGGGGCTGCATTACACGGACATCACCAGGGATAGAGTGTGTCTGGTCTACGCTTTGATGACACCCACAGAGTTGAATATTGGGGATGTGTTGAAATCGGTGATGAGGAAGGCCAGGTTCATAAAGGGCGCAGGTATGCATTTGGTGGTCTTATTACTAGACTCTGTCGTGCTGCAGGTGTACCAGAGGAGCACTTGGATTATATGACACCATTATTCCCAGCGCCAGTAGATATCACTAAGACAAAGGGGCCCGACAATGAGTTCGGCCCAACTCTCACTACTGCGGAGCGCCATAGACGTGATGAGCTGATCATGGCCAGAATGTATGGCATGGAGATGTTGCACCACCAGAATGGCTGCCGGGTTTCCACTAACGCGTAATTGGGGGACCTAGAGAGGCGATATCCGTTGAATGCCCATGCTAAGGACCTGTTTGGCATTGGTCCTGAGTTTCATGAGCCGGTCGATGATGATATACCAACCGATGAGGATAGGATGCATACTGGCTCGGATATGGAGTCAGATTCTGAGACAGAGGAGGTTGACACCACTCAGGCCACCGGTGAGGCCGATGGGGGAGATGCTATGGAGGACTGATCAGGGAGTGATTCACCATACCTCTGTACTAAATTTTGTAATTTTGTGAAGCACTGGGGACAGTGCTAATGTTTAAGTGTGGGGTGGGGGTGAAATTATCTCTAGTCTGTATATATATTAATGAACACTGGTAGTGTCATATGTTTGTCTTTTATTTATTTTTTTGTTGGTTTTATTTTGGGTTTCTTGGAGGTTGTTTTTGGTTCTTTGGCCAAGGAAATTCCCTTTGAACCGTACAAAATACAAAAAGATTTGGTCTTTTTAGGATTGAGTCAGTCGTCGTAGTTGAGTCGCATTGCCTAATGATAGATGGATGACGACCGTCTTAAGGGAAATTTTTGTCATTGAGTCTTAGGTTGGTATGTGCTGAAGCTTGAAATTCTGAAAGGAGACTGTATGAAAGCATGATTGGAAGTTGATGTATGAATGCATTTGAACTTTTGTATTTGACTTTAATGAGTACAACTTATGCTTAAATAGAACCATGTGTTGCTGAGCGGTGAGGTATTGTAGTATCCATGTAATGCATTTGATTCTAGAACTTGCCCAACATGTTATTGAAGCGAAATAAAAGGTGTTGCTTTGTTTAGGAGATGATATTAGGCCTTCTTTGATTTGTATGGTAAATGTAGCCCTCTCAGATAAAATATCCCTAGTATAGCCCCATTGAGCCTTTTAGCCTTGATTTTATTCGAACCTGCTTAATATAGCAGAATCCCTTTTATTGATATCGTTAGTTTTGATCCCAAAGTAATCCCTAATGCACTATGTTAAGATGAAAAAGTGATAACAGTAAGAGTAAATAGGGAGGAATTGTTTGGTTTTGTGGGGAAGAAAGAAAAGAGGCAGAAAAATGATGCCCCATAAGTTCTTAATCTGTGATTGGCCCTGGTCCTTTGGACATTGTGCACTTCGATTAAGGTTAAAAGCCTAAGTTGAAGGTGGCTAACTCGGAGAATAACTTAATAATGGCCCTGGTCCTTACAAGGACAATGTGCACCTCAACTCGAGAGAAATCTATAAGTTGAGGGTGGCTATTGTTAAGTGTCAAAAAATAAATATAATATATATATATATATATAAGGGTATATGTAGAATATAAGGGCGAGGTTGGAGGTACTAGTGAGAAAATATGTAGAAAGGGGGGCCAAAGAAGGAAAAAGTTGTGAATGTAGCAAGAAAATCGAAACAGGTGCATTAGGGAGGATAAGTCACTAATTTTACCTAAATGTATCCTCCCTTACCTCAAGCTTGCATTACAACCCGTAAAGTCCTATTAGATTCTGGGCAAAGTACGCTTAATTAGTGGAGATGTACATAATGGGCAAGCTTATGGTTCTCAATGCATGCATGTATGATGTCTTTGTGAGTGAGAGCGTATTATGTTTGTAGAGTCCTGAAACTATATTCAATTTGCTGAGTTGAGTGTGCGGACTATTCTTTTCAGTTAGGGGCACTTGTTGTGTGAAAGATAGGTGATATGTAATGGTGAACATGAAGTTAAATGTGTTGGTTGCGAAAAGTTGCCGAGTCAATACTTGGGTTGTATGATGTATGTAAGTGGGCAAGGCCTATTTTGGAGTGAGAACATGTTTGTCTTAACTGATTAAAGATCCTTAAAAGGAAGTAGCAGATGCACAAATACCATAGTAGGGAGTCTAGGTCTAGGATTAGTTAGTAAGTTGTTTGAGGACGAATAAAGCTCTAAGTGTGGGGTAGTGATCTTAGGCGTATTTATATGCCTAGGAACCTAATAACACCCGCATTTTGGCTAAGTTTGGAATCGTTTTATGTTAGTTTATAGTAGTGTTGAGTCGTTTGATTGCATTTATACTAACCTATATGATTAGTTGTGTAGGTGAGCTTAAATGAAGAAACGAGCACTGAAATGGGCATTGGGAATCATGAAAGGATCCAAGTTGAAAAGAAGCAAGAAAGAAGAATGAAGAAATGAAGATCAAGGCGGATTCGTATCCTCTCCGCGTCGCGGAGAGGAATTCTATTCTTGGTCGCGAATTAAAATTGGGATAGAACGGTCCGTGACAGTCTCGCGTCGCGGAGAAGAGAGGAATTCTTTGAATGAGAGTTTAGAAACCCCTCCGCGTCGCACCCCTAGTTGCCAGTTTTGACCGTTTCGACTTAATTATAAATAGACTCAGATTTTATTTTATTTATTATTCTTTTTTCTGGGTTTTGAAGAACGACGATTTGGAGAGCTATTTCATCAGTTTTTAGGGTTCTTTCCTAAACTCTTCTACTTTCGATCTATTTATGATATTTAAATTTTGCTTGATCGAAATTACTATTATGAGTAGCTAATTTTCCTAGGGCTGTGGCTACAGGATGATTGTAAGTTGATGAAGTTTTATGGATTAACATTAACTATCATATGAATCTCTCTTATGTTCTTGTTTTTCGTATTTCATGCCTGATCACCATTGAAATAAACATATTGTCCGAATTGAACTCGGGAAAGGAATAAGAGCATAGAACGTGGGGAATGAGGAGCATGATTTTCTCTTAAGAATTAGAGTTAATTTGTATCTAGGATATGTATATACCTACAGACTTTGCTTGGTCATTATACAGGAAGAAATCATAATGCTCGGTAATTGGTCCAACCTATCCCTGCTCAACGATGTAGTTAGGTTGCCTTTTATTTTAGGCAATTAGAGGTCCGGAGACCATAATCATATATTTAACCCTGTGATCATAGATTCGATAGTTGATGAATATCCGTTTAACAAGATAAGTTGCATGAATCCTGATAAGAGCTGCAACCCTGGACTTTACCCAATCATTGTTTGAACCTTGAGAAATTGAATCGCTTTTGTTTAGTTTTTACCTAAATTTTAGATTATAAAATTAGTCACTCTTGTAACCTTGATAACACTTGTGTTTAATTGAAAGTATTGGATAGATCAAATCATTCTAATCATAAGTATATGTGGGTATGATACCCGACTCTTAATAAGAGCTACTTTAATACTGGAACAACCACGTACACTTGCCTGTGCGATTTGGGCGCAACAATTAACACGAGTGCCCAACTCTTCCTAAAAAGTCCTCCAAATGCTAGAGGTGAACGAGCACCCCGATTTGATATAATAGAGACCGGTACACCATGAAGACGAACCACATCACGAACGTAGATATTGGCCAATCTCTCGGTGCTGAATGAAGACTAAACAAGGATGAAGTGTGCTGACCTGGTCAATCAATCAACTATGACCCAAATGTTGTCAACACCTCTAGAAGTCTGAGGCAAACCTACCACAAAGTTCATAGTGATGCAATCCCACTTCCACTCCAGAATGGGTAATCTCTGGAACTCACCACCAGGTCTCAAATGCTCGGCCTTCACCTGTTGGCAACTCAGGCGAGACAAATAGTGTACAGTATCTCTCCTCATATCACCCGATAATAATGCTTCCTTAAGTCACGATACATCTTCGCGGTGCCTGGATAGATAAAGTATCTAGAATCATGGGCCTCACGAAGTATCATCTGGATCAAACTCCCAACTCTCGGAACACAAATACGACCTACAAACCTCAAAACCCCATCTGAATCTAAGGTAACCTGCCAAACATTACCTGCTAACACTCGATCTTAAAGTGTCACCAAGGCCTCATCCTCAAGCTGACGGCTACGAACCTGATCAAGTAGTGAGTATTGAACTCCCACATAGGCTAAAACACGCCTAGAATCTGAAACATTAAACCACACCATCTGATTAGATAAGGACTAAATGTCCCAAGCTAAAGGTCACTCCATAGTAGACAGGAAGACTTGACTACCCATACTCACTGCTTTTCAACTCAAGGCGCCCGCTACCATATTCACCTTGCCAGGATGGTAGAGAATAGAGAGGTCATAGTCCTTCAGTAGCTCAATCCAGTGACGCTGCCTCGAATTAAGGTCCTTCTGGCTCATGATTTACTAAAGACTTGTATGATCAGTGTATATCTCACAACAAACTTCATACAGGTAGTGCCTCTAGATCTTAAGTGCAAAAACTATTGCGGTTAACTCCAAGTCATGAGTGGGGTAGTTGCGCTCATGTAGCCTAAGCTGCCTCAATGCATAAGCAATAACCCAGCCCCGCTACATCAATATACAACCCAAACCAATGCCGGATGTGTCACAATAGACCGTGAAGCCCTCGCCCTCAACCGGAAGATTCAATACGGGAGCAGTAGTCAACAACTTCTTGAGCTATCGAAAGCTCAGCTCACACTCCTCAGACTACTCAAAAGGAATATTAAGGTGAGTCAACCGGGTCATAAGTCCTACAATGGTGGAGAATCCCTCCACAAACCGTCTGTAGTAGCCTGATTATCCGACGAAGCTCTGAACCTTAGCAATTGAAGTGTGGGCCTATCCCAATCACGAATAGCCTCAATCTTTGCAAAATCTACTATGATGCCATCCTTGAACACCACATGCCTCAAGAATGCTATAGACTCAATCCAAAACTCGCACTTTGGAGAACTTGGCATATAACTCCTGATCTCTCAAAGTTTGGAGCAAAAGCCTCAGATGCTGCTCATGATCACTCCTACTCCGTGAGTATACCAAAATGTCATCTATGAACACAATGATGAAAAAATCAAGCTACGGACTAAAATCCTATGTCATCAAGTCCATGAAGGCGGCAAAGACATTAGTCAATCTGGAAGACATCACTAGAAACTTATAGTGTCCATATCGAGTCCTAAATACGGTCTTAGGGATGTCCGCTACTTTAATCCTCAGCTGATGGCAACCAGACCTCAGATCAATCTTCGAAAACACTACGGCACCCTGAAGATGGTCAAACAGATCATCAATCCTTAGCATGATCCCCTTGCCCATAAGATCATGAAGCTGAACACTAAGCTTATTGAGCTCTGCAGGAGCCATCCAGTATAGCAGAATAAAGATAGGTCGAGTACCCAACTCAAGCTCAATAGGGAAGTCAATATCACGCTCTAGGGTAGGCTAAGTAGGTCGGTAGGAAATACATCTGCATAATAACAAACGACTGGAATGGACTCAACTGGGCGGACCTCCCTACTCACATCAGGCACATAAGCCAAATAAGACAAACACTCACTAGCCACTAGCCTCCGAGCTTGAATAAAAGAGATAACTCCAACCGGTGTGCTACTAATGGAGCCCTACCATACCACCGAGGGAATACCAAGCATGGCTATGGCAACAGTCTTAAAGAAGTAACATAAAATTGCACGGTAGGGGGATAACCAGTCCATTCCCAGAATCACATCACAATCAAGCATGTCTAACATTATAAGGTCAGCTGGGGTGTCATTCCCCTAGATAGTAACTAAGAAAGATCAAATAGGTAGAGCTGATCCACTACTAAAGACTCACCCACGGGGGTCGACACACATAATGACGCCACCATAGGCTCAGACTTATACCCATACGAGAAGCCTAATACACAGACACATAAAAATAGGTAGAGTTTGGATCAAATAAGGTCGAGCCGGGCTGATGGCATAGAAGAATCGTACATGTGATAACATTGTCCGATGCCTCAGCCACTGTCTTCATTGGAGCTGCATAGAAATGACCCTGACCACCTCTTTCCTGGCCATTAGTCCTACCACCTGACCTGCCTTCCGAGGGACCACTCTGAATACCCTTATGTCTACTATAACGGTCCTGACCCTGACTTTGATCTCTAGTTGGAGGTGCTGCTGGTGGAGATGCATATGGAGCAGGATCAATCCATCTATGCATGGGATAATCTCTGGACCAATGATCAAGCTCCCCACACTCAAAGCAACCCGAAGATGATATGCCCCCAAAAGAACGACCACCATGGACTGAAGCACTAGCTTGGGAACCATGGCTCTGACTGGAGCCAACCTCACTCCGGTTGCACCAGTCGCCCTCTGAAGCCTATAATAAAGCCTGACAAGGCTGACTGGGTTGACCTTGCTAAAATTGTTGTCTAGGCCTATCATATGAGTTCATCTGCTTGGTACGAGACCCGCTATAGCTCCCCTAATGCTTAGCCAACTTATCACTGCCCCCTTGGGCCTCACAAAGGAGATGCTCAATAGTGCAGGCATGATCAACAACATCTAGGAAAGAATGACCCATAAAGACTATGGACTTAGCCTCAATCCGTAGCTGAAGCCTAAATCCACAAACAAAATACCAAACTCTCTTCTACTCAGTCGGTAGAATCATGGTAGCATGATGGAAGAGGTTGTAAAATCTTTCTTCGTATTCAGACACGGGCATAGATACTTTCTCCTACCTGGAGAAATGATCCCTGAGGTGATCTCTGACGCTGCGAGGAATAAACCTGGCCAAGAAGGCCTCAACAAACTTTGTCCAGGTGACCAGAGGAGACCCAACTGGCCTGGTCTCAATAAAGGTACGCCACCACCGTCTGGCTGGACCATTTAGCTGATAAGCAGTGAAGTGAACTCCTCTCGACTCCACCAAACCCAATTTATACATCCACTCATGACAAGTAGTGAGAAACTCATGGGCATCCTCACCCACAACCCTAAAATACCTCAGAGGTGAAAGCCTCATGAACACTGCGAGCATATTTTTCTCCTCTAACGGTATAACTCTGGCTGCAATCACAGGCTGGGTACCCCGGGCGGTACTTGGGACCGAGGTGCCTCCGCTGCAGGCTGATCCTGTTGATCTGGTGCTGGTGTAGGTGCTTTTACTGGTGCTAGTGCTGGGGTTGGTACATGTGTTGGGGCATGTTGCATGCCTCCAAACACAATCAAGAGCTGAGTAATAGCTGTCTGGAGATCTTGAGCCATAGCTGGTCTGGGTGGTGGTTGAGCTGGTCCTGGCCCCACCGGCTGCTTTGGAACATGTGTTGTTAGAGGATCTGATACGGGATCTATACCCATCTCTCTAACCGGGGGTGATGCTGCACCTCTACCAAGCAAGAGAGGTTGACCCCTACCTCGAGCCGCCTCACGGTGCATTCGAACCATCTTACGGAAAGACTGAAACAAGTGAGATTCCAGGAAAATAATAACACACATGCTGCACGAAAGCTATAAAAATGAAGAATTGCTAAGGACACCCTGTAGCCTCCCAAAGATAGGACAAAAATGTCTCCACAACGATCCGTATAACTCTACTAGGTATTGGCTGTGTACAAGTGACACTAGTGAACCTGGGCTCTAATACCAACTTATCACGACCTGACTTTTGGAGTCATGATGGTATCTAATATAACCAACCAGTAGGTAAGCCTACCCGTACCTAGAACGACAAATGATTAGTACAATGGTAGAATTAACTAGAAAGTAACACCAACAATAATATAAGATAGAAACGGAAGCAAACCAAAACTATATACGATGGAAATCCTCCCAGAACCTGGAAGTCACGAGTACAGAGCTGTCTCATATTACCAGTACAAGTCCCATAAGTCGATCACAAAAAACCTTCTCAAAGGCAAAAGACTAGCTAACATATATACAGAAGGAGATAGGCTGGTCTAGAATGCCAAGTGCTCATCCTCGTCTCTGAAATCCACAAGCTACAAAAGATGGCAATAATAATCTCAGTTGGTAGCTGGTACTAGAACCCGCACCACAAGAATGATGTAGAGTGTAGCATAAGTACCAAAATGAAGGTACTCAATAGGCATCATAGGTTGACTGAGTAAGAAAGGTAAAGACAATCAGAAAGGATAGAATTTGGACACACAAAGGTCAAAATGGATATGAAAAAAAACACACGAGCATATCAAAAGTAAATCTAAGTACAACTAAACTAAACCTAACTGGACCCCATAATCCAGAAGGTACACTCATGCGCAAGTTTAAATAAAACCTGAACGGCCCCCATAAGCCCGATAGGTACACATAATAGCTAAGTCTACAGAGAGAAATGACTCTAAACTAGATATCACAGGAGTACGCTGGGCTTCAAACCTTAAGTGATAGCCTCTAACTAGAGGTGACGACCTTGAACCGTAAAACATCAGTCTCAGACTAGAAATATGGCCTCAAACCGTGAATGTCAGCCTCAAACTGGAGATAAAGGCCTTGAACCGTGATCATCGGCCTTGAACTGGAAATAATCATTGTGTCCAGTCAACTCCTTGCCCAACTAGCAAGAGTGACAAAAGGCATGTCAACTCCAAAGTGGACTCTATTATCAAGACCGAGTCATCGTGGAATGATGTCTACCCACAAGCATCCACAAGAGGCTCTAAGCCTAAAACAACCATATCTCAAATCTTCCTGAGACGCATCCCCTCCGGTAACCCATCAGAGGTGTAGATATAGGGAAAGAAAGCATAAGGTCCATAAAGCTGTGCAAACGACTAAACTAAGGCTTATTCTATCATACCCAAGTCTGCTATGCCAGTCTACAAGAACCTAGTCTGTATGAAACAACGTCAGAGATATACCAAAGTTACGAGGTTTGTGGGTCTAAGGCAACACTAGTATATCCTAGTCTAAGGCCAAACATGCTTTAGAAACCAGTTATAACACAAGTAAATCACACAACATATTAAAACACACATACAACCCAACTAACATGGTACTACCCTCGAAAAAGTGTCGGTCAACCCTAAAACATGGTATCGAAGAAGAGAAAGTAAGAATAACTAGGTACCCACCCCCGATTCATACCAATCATCATGAATTCACACATTTATGCTCAATCCATATAAAATGGAAGTTGTAGCCTACCTGTAGGCTGACCGCACGTTCTCCAAATTACAAGGATAGAGCTTTTCCTTCCCTAACGGCCTCCGAACTCTACTACATTATCAATAATAGGATCACAAATTTAGTACGGTCATTTAGACACCAAAATCACATAAAATGGGAATAGACCTCTTTTAGAGTAAAAAATAAATCATGGGATCCGTACCGGAATTTCTGGAATTGACTCCAGCAAGAGGTTTTAACTATGTCTCGAACTTGTGTTTCAAAATTGAACACTAATCGAGGCCTAAGATAGCCAACACAACAACTAGCAAAGAAAACTTAAATTAAGTTCAAACAAGCTTTGGGGCAGCATCTTCTACATAAAATTTACCACAAACGGAGGTTTCTCAACGCAATTCAACCACCAATCCATGTAGCCACATTCCCAAAGAACACACTGGACTTCAAATCACCAAAATTGGACTTAAAATCAAAGAGAAATCACTAAAACACTCTTTGGAAACAAGGTTGGTCGCGACATGGTCTTAATATAACGGCCATGTGGTTGGCTGGCCCTCGAGAATGTGGAAGGACCATGTGAATGCGCGTGCCAGGCCAGATGCGTGTCATGAATGCGGCAGCCTTGGTGCGAATGCGCAGGCTAGGCCTACCTTCCACAAACATGGCTCCAAGGCGCGGATGTGCACACCAGGGTGCCAACATTTCACAAACACGACCCTTGGTGCGCGAACGCAGGGCATGCCCTAAGCGGCACTAGCTAGCAGCTGATGTGCTAAGGTATCAAAACTCTGATGGGGGTACCCGAGACTCGTTCGAAACCCCGTGCGCATAAACAAAATATGCTACCCATTAAATTCAAAATTCTGAACTCAACGGAACCATCAAAACTTCCATCCAAGGTCGTTTCGATTAAAAGTGGTGTACCTACCCATTTCCGTTTTAAGCTAAAATTTTAAAGGTGCACAAAATTTACCCGGAGGCCTCGGGGATCTAAGCGAAGGATTGTTCTAGATCAAACTCAATATTCTGGAGCTAACCACACCAACAAAATTCTCATCCGAGCTCATTTACTGAGAATGTTGACTAAAGTTAAACTTAGGACTTAACTTGAAAGTTAAAACACCTAATCGCATAGACTCACACTCAAAGACTCGAGAGTCATGCCGATTATGCTACTAGCCTAAAATCATCCTTTCAGAGCTAATGGAATCGTCGGAATTGGATTCTCAGGTCATCTTCCTAAACTTTTGATAAAAAATAATTGTTCAAGGTTCAAAAGCTCCAAAACACTAAAACTCGCACAAAAACTAAACGAATAACTAGGTGACCGAATTGTCAGTCACATCAAGTCATAAATTACTTGGGTTCACTATAAGAAAGCTCTAAACGATGAACATGAGGCATAAACATAGAAATGACATGGAGGTCATTACAGGAAGTTGGCTTTTTCAGGTAAATTTTACCCGAAAAAACGGAGGCTTGTATCTTTAATTTGAAAAATTTGTGCATGCCTTTGTTTGGGCTATTCCAGGCATCAAATTTTTTCCCATTTTGGGACACAAGCTATGTAAGGTATTTGGGACCTTTTGACAGAATCAATTTCGAGATTTTTGACATGGGTCCCATATTCTCATTTTGACTCAATTTTGGGTTTATTTTCAATTATTGCAAATCTAATGTCTAAAAGTTGTAATGATGTTGTTGACACCCAATTTTGATCCTCCCGGATAGGAATTGATTTTCGAGCTTCTTAGATTTCAAGCGATTTGAACTAATTAGCTTTATAAAATTCAAATATTTTTCAAGTTTTTTAAAAAAAAAAGTAATTTTAGTCATTTTTACAATATTTTTAAATAAATATATTTTATATAATTTTATATATAACTAGTATATTTTACGAATATTTGAAGATCATATCAAAGGACCCAATTGAAATTTTAAATTAGTTAGTTTCTATTTAAATTAATTATTTTACAATTAAGCTAATTATTTTATTTTGTTAAAATCAAGAAGCTTGTTAACTAATTGATATCAATTCGTCTTATTCGATTACTGGCTGAATCTATCCTAATTAACTAAGTTTGGCTATATTTGTAATTTTAAATTAGCTAATTTTGCAACTCATTTGGCAAAGTCTTAAATTACAAATACAATCCCTTCCTTACCAATTATTTCAACCCTTTCAGGCCAACTTTGGGCCTTAATTCCAGCAAATAACCGACCCAACAATACAACGTCAATACTAAATACTAAAAGAACCCAGCACGTTCTAGCAGCCCATTCCAACTGACCTAGTTGCAATACCCAGTCAAATTCTACTCCATAACCCGACCCAGCCCAATTCTCGATCAAAAAAAAGAAACCCAGAACGTTCCAACATCAGTAGCAGTACACGACACCATTCTCTAACGTTAACTCCAGCAATGCGTGAACAAAGCAAATGACCCCTATACGCGTCTCACTCTTCCTCACACGAGGACGAGTTCACGAAAGCGAAGCGGCATCTTCCAACGTTCACAAAGCATGACACAAACAGCAGCAACGGCACCAAACGATGAGTACACAGTGTCTATGCGTAGCGGCTTTTTCTGCATTGTCTCCCTCCCAGTACGACGGTACTGTTCCAGCAGGGCAAAGCCGCCTGTAATTTTGTCCTTGCAGCCAAAATTTTCATCCTTGACTCGCGTGGATGGTCACCACGTCGAGCTTCAAGGACAAAGGGTCGATTAAGACCACCAGCGTCTAGTCCAACTTTTTTTGGATTTTGGCTGGAAATCCGGATTTTCGTACATCAAAGAACAACTTTTCTCATCCTTGGGAAGAAAAATTTAAATTTTGGAATTGATAGTGGAATTCTGATTTTGCCCCAAGCTTCTTCAAAAATTCACCCACCTTTTCCCCCATTTTCGAATCCTAGTTTTCGGCTATATAAACCCCTCTTCTTCTTCATAAAAAGGGTTGGATTTTTTATTAGCAAAAATACAAAGAATAGCTTGAGAAAAAACAGTTAAAATAGACATTAAATACACTTCAAAAGTAGAGGAGGTAACTAGTTTCAGTGTTTGGGTTCAATATTCTGCCAGATTTCCTAATCGTTGCTAGTGTTTGAGTTTCGTGGTGGAAGAATCGTAGTCGTCGGCTTGCTGTCCCTGTTTTCTGCACTTTGAAATGTAACGTCTCTTCATAATGTTCTTTCCACCTCTTTTTCTATTTTAAAGCAGTATTCCGATGATGGGAGCTTTTTATTTAGTTTGTGTTGGCTGTTAGCTGCTATTAAGTTGATATATGATGTATATGTTCTTGGCCTTTTCATCGAGTCAGTATAATGTCGAGTCAAAACTTTGGATATTCGTTGTTATCTCTATGTTACTTTAGTTGAAGTTTTGCTTTCGTTGATTTCCCTTCCCGAGTTTGCTTCTTGAAATTCATCGAATCTATTTTATTCCGTAATATTCGACACCATATCTCTCATTCCTTCACCTCAAGTTGAATGAATGAATTAAGATGTCAACATTTCGAGTTCATGTGTTGTGTTTGCGACCGTTCGGAGTTCGTGTATTGTGCTTTCTATTTGTATAAATGACTTCACGGGCTTCAAGATGATTTTAAGTTCGGATTATATCGTGTATGTGTCACTGAACCAATTTGCTTTGCTTACATTTACTCTGTTTTCATTGTTGATGCTACATGCCCCTTTAGAAGAGTTAGTTTAGTTAAGTGAAGTATTATAATCCAAGTACGTTTCTAATGGATTACATGCTAGAAAGTATCTTTGTATTTGATATATTTTTATTTTTTTGGATGATTTTGCACTGGTTTGCTATTGAAACTCTTCTTTAGCGTAGCTTCAATTATTAGTAGTTGTCTATTACATTCAGTCTCAAGGTGTGTCTTCCTCGGAAAATTATTTTCTTTAGTATATAATATTCAGAGATGCTCTCTGCTCAACTGACCGTAAATAATGTGTACATTTGGAGAGGTTTGATTTATTTTTCTCAAATCTGTTGCTAATCTGACCATATCAATATTTGTTTATTTTTTATATCACTGCATAGTATCATTTTGACATCCCTGCATAAGTTGTGGCTGATCAATTTATCTATAGTAGTGGTTAGGCTCCATGCTTAGCTCATTCATCTATTTAATTACTTCTTTTGTTGGAATTCCAGTGTTTTGTTCGATTTTTTAAAGGGTTTCCAATTTAGTTATTGTTTTAAGGTTAAAGTTAATACTTTTAGTCGATTCTTTAAAGTCCCAGTATACCCTCTGGTCTGGATTACATGCTAGCATATATGGCTCCTTCCTGCTCTTTATATAATTTAGCATATCTTTTTCCCTGTTTTGTCTTAGTTCGATTATATTAATTCTTTCCTTTATTTCTTTTGCATGTGAAATCTGCCCGAGTCCTTATGGATTCCATTTTACTTCCCGTATTTCGAGAGAGCCACAAAGGCTCAAATTCCTTCTTTATCGAGTCAGCCGGCTGTAAAAATCAAGGAACAGGTCCCAGATTTGAAAAAATATGCAGCAGATCGGAGAATTGAAAAGATTGGGCCAAAAACCCACTCTTTATTTCAAAAGTTGTATTTTGTTATTTTTGGGCCTAAGCCCTTTCATTGCAACTATTATTCCTTGTTAGTTCTTAAGACAGGTACAAAATGCAAGAATTGGGCCTAAAGCCCAATGGAAAAATTAGCTTATCTTAGTTTCTTAGGACAGGTGCAAACGGGCCATAGGCCCAAAGCTGAATATGTCCTTATCCATACGAACACAAGTCATATTTTCTTCAATAAATGGATCATAACCATTTGTACATGCTCCATAAGTTTTTATTAGAAACTCATTGTCATGCTTTGACATCTAACATATTTATATTACCCACCTCAACATCACCTTGAAAGGTCAAGTGAACTACCACTTTGTATTCCTTTATTTTGATGGAGGATTTACAAAACTTTTCTAATTGGGTTGCACCAACAACAATGTGCCCAATAACTTTTCATACCATTTTGATGGACAAAAATTACCTTCACATTTGAAGGACCACCTTAAGAAACAATGTGTCCAATAACCTTTCATACCACTTTGATGGACAAAAATCACCTTTAAATTTGAAGGACCATCTTAAGAACTCATAGTGTTCTTCCTTTTAATTACCACAATAATGACCATTAACATTTTACCACACCCATATTCATACATTCAACCACTTGTCATTTTTCAGACATATTATGCATTGCTACTGCATTCATCTAAGAGAATGAAGCAAATTAATTGATCAAATTTCATGACTTTTAGTCATACGTATATTATTTTACCTTAATCATCATCATATCATCACTATGACACATTAGGACTTAAACCCAACGTCTTATCCATAAAAAGAAGTCTTAGCCCATAAATTAATGGGACTTGAACCCAACTTCTTATCATCATGGTGCACCGGGACTTATAACCCGATGTCTTATCCTTTTAGTAAAGTGAAACTTGAATTCATTGTCTTACCCTCTCAACCAATAGCATAATAGGCCACAATATACTAGGGCTTCCCTCAAGTCCTTTAAAAATATTATCAATTATGGTGGCTATGAATTTCTTAATTATGATACATAATTTAAGGAAAATCATGATTATATTCAACTATAATGAATTAACAAAGATATGTAGAACATGATCTACATTTTAATAAAACAAGATCATAAATATCAATTTATTTACAAATTATTAACTTACAAAACTATCTTTACTTTTTAAGTATATGAGTGATCAAATTAAAAGTATGCTCAAAGTAAAAGCAACTTGTTGGACTCATCTGATTTTGAGATGGTAAGAAAACTAATGATGCATACTCAAAAGTAAAATATAAAATAGATTCTATAGTAATTTACCTTGTTCCCGAGAGAAAAAAAACACAATTATTTTTACCTTCTTTATATATACTTTGCTTCATTCCTTCAATAGTAGAACAATCGTGCTGATAACGTAGTATAAAACTAAAGAAAAATAAGACAAGAAATATAGAATATGAGAACAATAGAAATATAGAGACAAGATATGAGAGTCTTTCTTATTCTTCCAAGTATTCAAGTGTATACAATATGAACTCTTATGCTTCTATTTATAGTGTAACATAGAGACATACAAAAGGTTAGTCATAAACATGTCATTAAACATGAATATAATGGAGGAGGTTGTGGAGATGTAAGGTTACAAGAATAATGATCATAAAGGTGGGGGTTATCATCATAATGGAGGGAAATAATGTAGATAATTGGTGAGAATAACTTCTTGGTATAGTGGACATCCACGTTATATTATTTTATAACAAATTGAAATATTATATATGGTGACCCTTTATTATCTATCCATTACAACTGTTAATTTCCTTCTTTTATTAGACCAATAAATATTAAATATTACTAATATTAAACTGAAAGAAACCCACAAGTAGGAAGGTAAAAAAACAACCTATTAGCATAATGAAACATACGTTATTAACTCTGTTTTCGGTATATAACACCTCTTCATTTCTCCACAATATTAACATAGCACATTTACCATAATTAAGAGAGTTGAAGAAGTGGCTTTTGAGTTTTAATAATATTATAACATATACATGGAAATAAATAGGGACAATGTCAACAACAAAAAATTTAATTTATGAGAGGTGTCACATCACATTTATTTGTGATCAAACAAATATTCATAATGAGAAAATTATGATAAAGTGTCAAAAATTATAAGTAAAATATTATTTAAGAATTATAGACTTGAAAAGATATATGAGTAATGGAGATTATTAAGTGTTGGAGTGATGAGAATGTGTGAGTTAAGTCATAAGATTAATGAATATAATTATTGTAATTAAGGTTATGAAAATGAAGTGGTATTAGTTATGGAGATGAACTTTTAAATTAAAATAATTAAGAGAAATTGAAATACTTTAAAGTTGAAATTATTGTGTTGTTATTACATAGTGAAATGAAGAAAATAATATCAAAAAAGAGAAAAAAAAAATGCAATTGGAGGTTATAGAGAGATGCCACATAAAAAATGATGAATTTTTTTTTTGATGAAATATATTTTTGAGCAATTAATATCACTATATGATAATTATTTCATTAAACAGTATGATAAAAGAGTGTACGCAAATCAAGTCACAACCCTAAGATAACTTATTTAGAAAAATTGCTAAAAAAATATTTAAGATATGTAGAGTACATAAGTCACATGTTTGTCTATTAGACATAAAATTCTATATTTATTTACAAACCATTTTTTCGATTTTATGTAATTTTTACACATAAGATATCTGAAAATGTCATTTTCCTTTAATCAGATTGCAAGAGGACAAGAGATCTCATTTCCCTAGTCATTCTCAGGGGAGTAATAATTAGCACACATTATTAGAAATAAAAGTATCTACTCATGAATTTTGATTTCTCAATCAATTCTCAAAGCATACAGAATATAACTAGTTAAAAACAAAACAAAGAAATGAAATCTTGATGCTGAGAAAACCAAAAGCAATTTGTAACTCTTTAACTCTACCTCTCTGGTTTATGTTGCAACGTTAATTTTGAAGTGAAAATTTTCTTTCCCTAGGTTATTTTATACGTTGAAATATTGCATATGAACTATATATATTGAAGCATGCAACTCAAGGAAAGTTAAGGGAAAACTGAGGCATTAATTTGGTCTGTTTCGTGGGCTTTAATTGATTCCAAAGAAGTAAAAACTACATAATTAAATATACGTCATTATCATATATACTATTATTACCTATACTCTCAAATTAAATATTATGTATATTACCATTAATTAAGCATTTCTACGTATCTTACACATAGATACATGTATTTTTGCTACCAAATACAAAAAATAGGGAAAGAGGCGAGCGAAATTCATATGTATCTCAGATACATGTGAATCACACTAGATAAATACTAGATACAAGTATATGTATATATCTGGAGTGATTCGCATGCATCTGGGATACCCGATACATGGGAGAGTGGTGAGCGAGATTTGCTATGTATCCCAGATACATGCTAGTCCACTTGGATATAATGTATCTAGAACAAATTACACCTAAATTTGACCCCATGTATCTGAGATACATGTATCTGAACATATTTGGAGGCACCAAAATCTGGTAAATTACGTAATATTGCAAACTAGAAAGCATCTAAGTAATTAGCTCCTAACTTATGAGATTTATGTAAGTTCCCCTCCAAAAAACTGTTATTGGGTTCAATGTGCATAGAGATAATAAAGGAAAGAAATAAAATCTATGTCAATAATTAATGAGGAAAGAAATATATTTTTTACATGTGGTCTTTTATTGTTGGGGTATTCTTAACTTTAATATACAAAGATTCGTTTCACACAAGTTAACGCTCTTTTGTGAGCAACCCCACTCTCCAAGTACAAAAATTGAGATCACCTAGCATAGTCACTTATTTACATAAGTCTTCATCAAGATTTGTATATATCCTGCACATTAAGAATATGAATGTTTTCTCCTAAAGGTGGGGATCTTTGTAGAAAAGGAGTTCAAATGAACATTGGTGATGAAAATTACTTAATCAGTCTAATACAGGGACCTTTAACAAATACTTTCTACAAGATTAAATTTTTGATTAGCATGTCACACTTGAGCACCTATTTCATTTCATCTATATTATTGGAAAATAACACATAAATAGAGTAAACATTATTCAATGAAGAGAAATGATATCTAAGGACATAAAGAGATTGGTTTTATACAGAACACCACTGAAACATCTGGTGCCATGAGCTATCCCGACATCATGATGTCTTCCAAGCTAAAGTTGTCGATCAACATATCTCCAAGATTGTGGTGCAACAGTAACACCCGATGCAGACGCTTCTGCAGTTCCTTCCACATTACTTGATGGCTGAAACTTACTTAGACTTGTAATATGGTCATCTGTTAATAATAGCTTCGCTCGGTCAACCTGATAGGATGTTATCTTTGGTGCATCGACGTATCGAGGTTGATAGGACTCTGGTGGCAAGGATGTGCCACTAGTTGTATGAGGTGCATACTTTAGAACCACGCCATAAAGACACGCCGGACCATCAACTTTCAGAACCTTGCTAATGAAGTCTGAAGGTAGCACCAAGAACATGTGAGTTCCATCACAAAGCTTTGCAACTTCAACACGATCTTTTGCACTCAAGTACCTCAAAAACTCAGGCAAAATCTATATCAGTATCAGGCAAGAAGAAAACAATGTTGAACCCGACAGCAGCATCTGAATAGTGTTTAGTCAACTTGTCTAACCCCGTTCCGGCTGAGCAGTTGACTATATCAGGGCTGCAAAAAGAAAAATGTTAGCACTTGAATGTAGTTGACTTTTATAATAATTATATATGTTGTGCTAATTCAAAGAAGTATCAAACACTTATATATTCTATTCTAACAGCTTTTCTTAACACAATTTAGAAATGAGTTTCATAATAAATTCGGTGAAAAACCCCATCTCCGGGCCCCAAAGATTAGAAAAATTGCAGAGACCACCAGTTGAATTTTTTTTTCTTTAGAAAGATGATAACTGACTGATATTATCACGCTGAGAAATTTGTTAAATCATAGGAGCAATCCAAAAAAACTCATATATAAGCAACAAGGAAAGTATAAATTATACTTACAGCTCACATCTTACACTTTCCCCAGTAGGAACATAGACAGCCCGACACACTGATGTTCCTTTTCTGGCCATAATGTCATTCCATATATAGTCATGGGCAGAGTAGTGTTGTCCAGGAGAAATTCTTTCATCACTGTTATTTGCTTGACTGATTGTTATAGGACCTGACGGAACATTGCTTCCAAATGGTCTTAAACCATATGGTTCATCCAACAAAGGACCTTGATCACTTCTTCTTTTATCAGGACCATAACGTGGCAAACGTCCAGATACATTTGGGGCCAACATAGGTCGATTATGGCCCATCGTTTGTGCTGGTTGAAATGGATTTTCATTGCTTGAATATTCAATTGTGATTCTGGAATCATTGAAAAGCTTACCCTGCAAGCCCTCTCTAGCACGCTGGGCTTCCTCCACGCTTCTAAACTCAACCAATGAGAAATTCTTAACATAAAATGTTTCTATTCCGTTAATCTCACCAAGAAGAATCATAGCATTATGTATCATGTCGTTATCCACATGAACCGAGGGAGGATAACTTATACACAATACTTTACTAGGCAACTGAAATGGCTGCACAAAAGAAGAAGAAGAAGAAGATAGAATTAACAGATGAACAATATTGCATTCTTTGTCTAAATACTAAGAAAAGAATTTAAAAAAAATTCAAAGACAAAAGAGCATTACATGTTGCCTTGTGAAGACATCATTCATAGGATGAGAGTGGTTCCTCACAAGATCTCGAGGCATAAGCCAAAGGTCAGGATGGTCGATTCTCCTATTGGGATAGTGTCCATCCCTAGTTTCCCGAAACTTCGGTTCTTGCTCCTGAAAAATTTAAGATAACATCAAATTAATGGAGGCATTCAACATAAATAAATGAGAAGATTTCAGGGTAAACCCAACTAGGACTGATGACAATCATACACAACAAAATACTAAAACTACATCATATAGCATTTTTAGATGTACATATCCTTTAGTAAGCTTTTAACAAGTAGTCAATTATTGCTAGAATCAAACTGTATAAAAATTATAGGTAATGTGATTTTTCAGATGTCCATATGCCTAAAGAACTCTTCAACTAAAATTAGTGTTTGTGTGTACAACTACACGCCTATATCTATCGATTGATTAATGTTTTGGCAATTTTTTTTTTTATAAAAATATGTTTATATTAACTTAAATACTAACAAAATAATCTAGTAACTTTAGTTATCTATAATACGCATTTAAAAAAATATTATCTCAGTCAGTTAGTCAGTCCTCCATGATATCCAAATAGTTTATATTATATACCGACAAAGTATGAGGACTGCATATTCCTTCAAAAGAAGAAATTATAAGAAATATTCAACAAAGAGAGTTAAGCTTAAATTTGATATTTTAATTTTTATATAATTTTTAATAACAATTTTGGTAAAAAGAAATTACAAAAATAGAGTCATATATTAGATGTGTGTTTTTTTTTCATTTGCAAAAGAGAAAAAAAAAACTGTAAAAAATATTTATTATTAATTTAGATTTTAAAAATAAGCTATCACTTTTTGTATTTTGTTGCTAATTTTTTTGTTTATTCTTTCAATAAAAGAGATCAATCCTATGTAGTACTAACGTGGTATACTGATAGACTATTATATACTGACAATGTAGCATAGAAGTCTCATTCATAGTTGTGGTCATGTGCGAAAAAAGAAGGCATAATAATTACTTTGGGCCGAATTTAAAATTTGTGAAAACTATCAAATTAGCCTAGTTTACATACTTCATTCAAACTATAGAACCATGTTAACAGCCTAATTTTACTTCTTTTCATTCATGGATCCCAACCTAAAGACAGGTGACAATCCTACACAACAAAAGACTCAAACAACTTCTAAGAATAAAATTAGAAATGTTTCAAAGAGAAAGGAGCATTACATGTTGCCTTGTGAAGCCAACATTCCTAGGATGAGAGTAGTTCCTCACAAAATCTTGAGGCATAATTAGAGGGTTAGGATGGCCAATGCTCCTATTGGGATAGTGTCCTTGCTCCTGGAAGATTTAAGATAACACCATATTATTGGAGACATGCATCATAAAAATATCTCAAAAGTTGTGCTAGAAGGAAATAACCATTCAATTAACTACGCTTCAATCCAAACTAGTTGGTTTCGGCTATACAAGTCTTTTACAAAGGAATATATCATACTAGTTGCAAAGGAATTCATATTCAGATTTACAAAAACAATAATTATTTCATCTACAACTTTTTCTATTTTCTACGCATACTTATTTTATCGCAGATCTCGTTTGGACGATTTTGTTATATTTTTTTATATTGAGAGTGCGGAGAAAGGCGAGGAATTTCTCTAGATAATTGAAAAGTAAAACATTGACAATTTTACTGACAAAACTCAACAAATAATTATGAAGAAATAATAAAAATACATCCAAATCAAACAACAAAGAAACATAAAAAAACAAAAACACAAACCGGCTTAGCGAATTCGATGCTAAGAGCATTTCCATGAAAAAAGGATCCTTGGAGTGCGTCTTTAGCCTCCTTGGAGTCGTTGATGTTTCTAAAGAAGATAAATTTGGACCCGCGAGAGGTATATCTGGTTACGCTATTAACCGGGCCAAAGTTCAGGAACAACGATACTAGATCTGCATCGGTTATGTCAGGGGCAAGATTACCCACCCATAAATTGTTCGATGGTACTTTTCCCGGCGCCATTAATAAAACCCTAGAAAACTACTCAACAAAAATAAAACAATCAAACTAAGATTTGGGCAAAAATGAGAATAGAGAGAAAATAAATTGTTGATTGCAGTGGAGAAGAAAAGGCAATTAAGTAAATGATATTTTTGTAAATGATGTTTCCTTCTTTAGGTTTTCATATCTTAAGGAGGGGTAAAATGGTAATTTTACAGAATTTCAAAAAAATGACCTTCAGGGTCATTACAGCTCCGCATGGATCATGCTCAACTACATCGTGATTGAACCTTACCCTTGTTCTTGAGCATCTTTCTCACTTCCGTTCCCGTAAGATACCTCCAAGAGTCTTCATTTCACGGCACCTTGCATAGAAATGTAGCCCACCACATCTGTAGCAATCGTGTCCCTTTATGGTCTGCACTTTCCTCTTATCATAGCTCTGACATCCAAACTTCTTACCATCATACTTGTAGGTGTCGTGATTTTTGAGATTTGGTTGCTTCTCCTTGCTTTTGCCACGATCTCACCCACCTTTGGCATGACTACTTCTCATCTCTTTTCCATTGCATTTGTCATGATTTTCATGCCTAAAGTATGTTAAAGCTTCGGCATGCTTGATGGCTTCATCAATAGTCCTAACCTGTCGACATTCCAACTCCATCTTGGCACAATTTTACAGCCCATCCATGAAGTGGAACATCATATCTTCATCTATGAGGTTGGGAATCTGAAGCGTTATGGTGGTAAACTCCTTCGCATATGCTCGTATGTTGCCCGTCTGCTCAACTCTCTAAACTTGTGCTTCGCTTTATAGATGTCGTTGTTAGGAAATAAGGTCTTCTTGGACTCGACTCGAAGTTTCTCCCATATGTTGATGGTACAAATCCCCTTCCTTATTATCCTCCACCATAGCATGACCATCTCCTCTAGGTACAACACAGTTGTGTTAATCTTGTTTTCATCGCTCTTCACTTTGTTACACTTGAAGTAATTCCCCAAGTGCCAAAGGAAATTCTCCAACCTCTTGTGCATCACAAGCGTCTTTGAATACCGGAGGCTTGGGAGCCTTAATCTTGGTCTCGCAAACCTTCCAACTTTAATTTCTCCCTTGAGCACTACCATCTCGGCTTTCACGGTTTCAATTATGCTTAATGCATTCATAAGCCGACACTCCAAGGAAGTGATGGTCTCATTCATCTCCAATTCCACATATTTACGCCCCTCCAACACTTCTAGGATATTGACTTTTCCCTAAAGGGAGAAATCCTCAAGAGTCTTGAACTTGTCATCGACCTTGTTAAAACATTTGCCAACACAGTTTGCCTTGCAGTGTCAACCCCCACGATCCACTCTACTCCAAACGTGATATCTGTGGGAAACTCTCCATGTTCTTCATCACTCGCCTTAGTGGCTGAAGGTGAATGGGATGTTAACGCTTCACTTGGTATGGGGTCGGACAATAGTTCCTCATTCTTCTTATTATTCCTTCTTCCCTTTCGGTCCTTCTCCCTAACATCCTCTATGACGTTGGTGGTGCTAGCACCATTAATGTCTCCCTCATTTACCATTACCCTAGTATTATCTTTTGCTCTAATACCACGTTGCCACTAACTTATCTACTAAGCACACTGTGTGGCCCCTTGATAACTCGCTCACAAATCTTTCACGGTCTTGCAAGATCAAGTAAGCCCTTTTAACACTAAATCTCTAAGGGAATGATGAGTTAAAGAAAGACACATGAGACTTGCTTCAGAAAGTTTTTATATTGCCTAAGACTTGGAAGATGCTTGATGATTTTTACAAATGAATGTCCCTCTATTTATACTACTCACCTAGGGCTAATAGATATATAATTATTATTATACAAGTCCCTACATATTTACAAATAAGTCCTAATACTCTACACCATTAGAAGATTCCAAGGACCTTCCATGTAAATCCATGGAATTCCAATGTCTTGCAAGGAATTCTCCATATATTTCTAGAATATTCCACCAAAGGCTATTGTTCTTCCAATGTAAGCTTTCCACATGGACAATCTTATGACATGTGGCGCCTTAGTGGCATGATGATGTAGCAGGTCATGACATTTTTGCCTATTTAGCTGGATGTAATATTAGAGTCCACACCTAAATGATATTTTCATATCAAAAAATTCAAAAGAGTAACAAAAAATAGCAACAAATCAAATCGATAAAGAGTGAGGTATTATGTCTTATAATAAAAAATTTAACAGTGCATTAACTCTTTATGGTAAAACATGTGGATGGCAACGCCTTTGTCACGACCCCGACCGTCGTGATTGGCACCCACACTAACCCTCCGGTGGGAGAACCATTACTACAGCCCAACTAAGCAACTTAAACAAAATACTACATATTTAAAGATACGGAAGCAGGTTTAAATGTCTAAGAAATATGGAGTTCCCATAAACTCCAAAGGTTTAACAAATAACTAAACAACTATTGCGGAAGAACAACCCCTAGAACCTGAAAGTCATTGTACCAAATCTCTGACTAACTAACAAGTCTAAGAAAAGGGGCTGCAGCCCCGAAAACTAAACAAAACACCCTAAACAAATAGTCTGAGTCCGAAAAGAGTGGACTTAAACAAGAGAGATCCATGGCAGCCTGAAAGAACTGGCTTACCCTTGAATCCGGTCACGCTCAATAGTCACCTAGCTGAGGTCTGTCAGTAGCCGCCTGAAGATGCCCTGTACTCAACAAAGAACGAGCAAGTGCAGTATCAGTACACAACCACAGTGTACTGGTAGGATCACGCGGCTATTCCAATAAGTGAAACATACATAAGCAGTTACAACAAAGTAAAACAGGCATATACCGAACATATATAATATCAGTTATCATTTCAGGAGCAATGTACAATTCCACATTCTCAATAATACGCATATATGACAAGTCAATGGTCCTCTCATGGAACCCAATTCAATGGTCCTCTCATGGAACCCAATTCAATGGTCCTCTCATGGAACCCATACCCAAATTGTTAGTGTGTCGGATCGTGACACCCGTTCCAAGTTAGTGTGCCGGATCGTGACACCCGTTCCAATATGTATGTTGGTACGTGACATCCGATCCCAGTTAGTGTATCGGATCGTGATACCCGTTCCAATTTGTATGTCAGTACGTGACATTCGATCCCAGTTAGTGTGTCGGAACGTGACACCCGATCCATTCAATATGCCACAATCACAATCAAAATGTACATTCTCATAATCATATAATCAAGTGTTGATTCATGGCTTACAATCATTCATTCATACTCATTTACATTAGGTGTGATCAATAGTGCAACATTCGCATACATACATGAATTACAATGAAGCAAATACTAACATACATCACACAAGCATGAAATCAAAACAATCACCTACCTCAAAACCAAGCTTGAATCCCCCTAAGGCACTTGAATCTTACCTTTCCGGATTCTTTCCGCTTGTTCGTGGTCTAAAAACAACAAATTAATGCAAGGATCAATAAAGGAGGCCTAATTACCCGGATTATAATCGAAATCATCAACCCTAGGCCAAACCCAAGATCCTAATACCCAACTTAGGGCTTTTTCCACTATTAACTTCAGATCAAAACCTTCCCCCAATAATAATTACCCAAGAATTTAAGTTCTACGGATCGAAATACGGATTAGGGGAGTAAAATCCTTACCTTTAGTGCTAGAAGAGGTGGAAAACCTTTAAGAAATAGCCCTGGGTCGTCTCTTAGCTCTCAAGAATGAAACTTGCAGAATAATAACGTTTTTGGGGTTTATTTCTGACTTAAGTCGCGTCTGTCCCACTGTGGCGGCTTGCACGGAAACAGAGAGTCGAATTTAGAGTTTCAAACCCCCATTTCACAAAACACCTTCAACCCATGACACTCAGAAAGTACCCGCTTATGCTAAGATCAGTTTTGGGAGTTCTACTCGCCCGAATTCGATTCCGTAAAGTCGTACGGTTTCCTTAACGTCTTAGCTATCCACTTATGTGATCAATTTCATATTTAGATCTCTCATTTGTTACAAGATTTTCCTAGACCTCACTGACTCCGATTTCATCCAAATCTGGACTAGGTTAGGAAATTTTAAGTTACTACCAAAAAGTTTTCTGACCCCAATTCTTTTCTCGTTGGCTTTTCCCTAACGACAGAATCAGGTCGTTACAATAGATTTTACCCATCACTCGTCCCCGAGTGATCAACTAGGAAGGACTGGCTAAAGTAAGGGTAGATTAGTACCTGAATCGTCGAACACTCGAGGAACACAAATTCTTCCTTTAAAACTGGGCACACCCCCCGCATCAAGAACCATATCTTGCGCCTTAACAAACACTGTCTTCTTTTTTATCTCATTCAAATTCTCATCCTCAAACTGTTTGGCCTTGATCTCCTCAATGAACGTGGGTCTAATCTCAATGCTAGTCAACACCCCACCTTTCTCTGAAATGCCCAACTGCATGAACCTAGACTTCAAGGTTTGGATTTCCTTAGCCAAAGGTCGCTTGGATACCCCCAAGCAAGCTAGACTACCCATACTCACCGCCTTCTGGCTTAATGCGTCTGCCACCACGTTAGCCTTACCCGGATGATACTGGATGGTCACATCATAATCCTTGAGTAACTCCATCCACCTTTGATGTCTCAGATTTAGATCCTTTTAAGCAAATACATGTTGTAGGCTACGGTGGTCAGTAAATACCTCACACTTGACACCATCCTCAAGACGAATCATTTCTCACATAAGCATGATAAAATTCTAAATCAATACTCGTTACAATTAACAGTGAACCTGTACCAACCAACACAGACTCATAATACTCAAACAATCATAGTTCTTATCAACATCTCCATCTCACAACATAAATTTCCATGATCTTAAGTTACAAAAATTTGATCTTAAGACATCAGATACTCATCGAGGGATATGTCCAAGCATACAAACCCTCTAACAACACTATCGAAATGCTAGATTTAATAATTGTAGATTACCTCTTAAGAACAGTAGAATTGGACCCAATGATCCCCACATTCAGCCACACATAATCGATACATGACCTCGACGACTAGATGAATATTAAGATTTTCGGACAACCATAGATACGCATGGTAGCTCTTCTATAAACTCTCATAAGCAAGGTGGTACATGTAAAACCAATGAAATACTTTAACAACTCCAAGACAACACCACATAAGTCATCTGAAATAACCACGTCTTCCCAAATCATCCCACTCAACCAAGAGAACATCGCAGGATCGGTACACCTGATCCACCACTAGGGATCCACCCATAAAAGTGGAAACACACGAGAGCATAACTAGTGAATCATACTCACAACTATGTACAAAAATGAAATAGATGGTCACATAAGAATTTACAGAATAAATATTGAATAACATTAAAGGTTTTCCTTCGAAGAGTCAATACCAGTCATTTTCATTCAGTTGACTCCACATACTTTTAACATCATTCCACTGAAGTCCACATTCTCAATACTAACAACCATCATGAACACTCCGGCCATTTACCTTACTCTAAACCAACACTTTTACACGAAAACCTTTCGTAGGTGCTTAACAATCAAAAGTAATAAACTTTACGACTCAACCCAGATGTAACTCATTTCAATTGCTCAATACTTGATACAATTGATCATTTCTCACCTTGACAATTCATACCTTGACAAAACATCACCACGAATGTAGACTTACAATGAAAAATCTGAATTGTAAATTAAACTGTATAACACAATCCCCTTATCTAACAACATCAGCTTGTACCTTGAAGATTTTTATGAAATTATGGATCTTCGCTTATCATTGATCGCATCTCCATCGATCTTACAATATCTTTCACTAAAAAATCAATCGTACTCATTACCAAACTCAAAAATACAAACAAAGCACTTATCATCACACTCGAGCTAATGTCCGTACACTCCTTTCTCAAGTCTTTTTTTCAATAGTTTTTAACCAATTTGCTGGACTTGTAACACTATTACCATAGCCAGAGCAAAACGAATGAAATCACGCGTCTCTGAACCCAATTATCTACCCCTCGGAAGATACCTCTTTAGCCTTTGCAATCAAATACAATATTCTTTCTCTCGCCTCTCTCTAAAAGTTGTACTATATCCCACTTTTTTTTATTATGACTCTAGCTCTTTTAAATTCTATTCGAGTGGTGTCCCACCATCTCTTAAAACTTTCCATACAACCACGTTACTCACCAAATATTAGAAAACCATAACCTTAGATACTCGCAAGTCATAATTACTATACAAGATTCTCTTAACCAACAATCTTGTTATATAGTTGCATTCCATCATAATCCATCACAAACTCTTACTACCATTACGCTCGGTTAGCCTTGGCTATCACTATAAAGTCAACCTTTTCATCGACATGACACCTCAAACTCATGTACACTCATAAAATTTAAAGTACTAACCCACTTTTATACGCACTTTCTTACTAAAATACTTCAATTGCCTTCACCCAAATATACTCATTGGGACTTTCTTTATCCATAAGCTTGTCATTACGGCATCAATCCACTTCTTTATGGATTAAGATAAAATCACCAGTCTTCATACCACCATCATTTTTCTTAACCAACAAGACAGAAGCACCCCATGGTGAATCACTAGGATGAATGAATCCTTTATCAAGAAGCTCTTGGATTTGAGCCTTAAGCTCTCTTAATTCTGCCGGAGCCATACGATAAGGAGGGATGGAAATGGGATGAATATCAGGTTCCAAGTCAATACAGAAATCTATATCTCTATCCAGAGGCATACCAGGCAAATCAGTAGGAAACACTTTTCTAAATTCTGACACCACGGGAATAGACTTAATATAGGGAGACTCAACCTCAACATCCCGAATATGAGCCAAATAAGCCAAACAACCCTGCCCCACCAGTTTCCTAGCCCGAATGGAGGATATGATATTAGCTGGCTTAGGCTTGTACACCGCTTCCCACTCTAACTCTTCCCTACCGGGGATCTCTAGAGTTACCGACTTAGCATCACAATTAAGCACAACATAATAGGGGGACAACCAAGTCTTGCCTAAGATTATATCAAAGTCAGTCATATCCAAAATAACTAAATCAACCCAAGTATGAAAACCCATAAATAAGATAGGACAAGCACGATATACATCGGTGACTATGACTGACTCTCCAACTGGGGTAGAAACATGGATGGGTGCATCAACTACATCATAAATCATATCAAATCCCAAGGCAAACCGAACGGACACATACGAATAAGTAGATACCGGATCAAACAAAATAGTAGCCACCCGGTCACGTACAAGAATAGCACTTGTGATCACTGCATCAGACACCTCAGCCTCGGTCTTGCCCGGAAAGGCATAAAACTAGGCCCTATCATCTTGACGGGCAACCTTCTTGCCTGGCGGCACTGCTCCCCTACCTGCATTACCATTTCCCAGGCCTCCACGGCCTCGCTGATTTCCTCCTCATATGCCCAGGTTCTCCACAATTGTAACACACTTAATAACTTAACCAAGTAAGTATCTCTTCTATTGGAGTATTCGTATCCTGATCCTCCTTGATATACAATCAATCCATGAAATTGTAGTATAGCTTCTAGCCTCAATTGGCATAACTTAATTTCATCATTCGCTAAACAACCCATACATGTTATGACAACAATACTAAATGCATTTTCCAAAGTAATGGTGTTCATTATCTAGTCGTCCCCTACCAAAACTTCTTGAATGTTGTCACCTATAAGATTGAATCTGCAAATCTGACATTAATCCCTTCACAAGCGACGAAATTGCTCTTTTAAACTGAAGCAAAGTGGAGTACCATATTTGGATAAAACACAAAAAATTTCCTTAAAGACTTCAACAAATATATTATGTTGCTCTATATTCAGGAACTCATCTCTCCTTCTATTCCTCAAAGTTCAAGGTATATACTTCTCCATAAAGAAAGCTATAAAATGTTTCCCAAGTCATGAGTAGTGCATTTATGTCACAACCCAGGGGTACTCCCTAGATGTGATAAGGTGTACTCAACCCCGAAAGGTCTCATACAAGCCCCTTAGCATATCATAACATAAAATAAATAAAAATGATGCGGAAATTTTAAAACTTTATCCATACAATCGAAGTCTTTTACAAAAGAAAGCGGAAGTCTAGACTTGTCTCATTATAGCCATCTATTACAATACTTGAATCAAAACAGGGTCACAACCCTTTCAACATAATCCAAAAATGAAATACTAGAAAGGAACTACAAATGACTCATCCATCCTCGAATCATGAGGACTCACCACAAGCTAGGAGAATAGTCGATTCAAGCTTGAACCAAAAGAAGATCGCCTTAAGAACCGGACCCTACACTTTGGAAAATGTAGGAAAATATGGGTTAGTACAAAAAATGCACTAAGTATGATAGCCATGCATAAAAATCATGAAAACATGCTAAAAAGGACATTTTAGTTGAAAAGCATGCACTTTACCAAGTTTGATAATCATCATGAACATTAGTGTAAAAGCATAAGTCATAAGCATATTCAACATATAGATCTTCATAGCATAATAGAACCATCTCATAAGTAACCCTAAGTCATACTTGTGCAATACATGGATAAGATCCCATAATCACATTCATACTAAGTACCACTTTTAGGCCGCCATAATCATACTTACCATCCTTTGATCTCATCCTTATTTTAATACTCCTAGACAAGGAAACATTCACCTTTAATAAGTCATATCAAGGAAAGAAACTCATAACAACAATCCACATTAAGCATACATCATTTCATAGACCTTCATAACGTAAAAGAAACACACCATAACTACTCTGAAAAGCCTACTTATTCAATGCATGAATGAGATCTCATACTCCCACCCACACTAAGTAGAGCTTCTTAAGGAGCCATAGTTCATAATCATTCATAGTGGGGGTAAGCCTTAACCGACATAGACCATGTGAGCAAATCATGGAATCTGATGTTACCCACACCGAAATGGATGTCCTACTTGCCTATGGTAGAACCATTAACTTAGTTTAGGTGGATCCACTAGCTAAAAACCTATGAGGGCACATAGTTATGGGACAAGGAGAATTCTACTAGATACCCCACCTCAACTCACGTGAGGGCATCCATCTCAAGAGATTATTTCTAGAAACCCCACCTCAACTCACGTAAGGGCTTCCATCTCATATCAATATCCACTCGGTGCTAATTATTATTCCCCACGGAGTCTTATCGTAACATTACTTGAGTTCACTTTTCATGGAAGAATGTATTAACACTCAATCCACCATCATTCATAAGATAGCTCATAGATTCAATAGGTGAGAATAACCTTTCAACCTAAGAATCCCCATGTTGTGAGAAAACCTTTCACAACATGTCATCATCTTTCATAGGTGTTTAATTGAGAATATCCTTTCAATCAACACAACAACATTATCATAATCATAATCACTTACTCTCAAAGTGTTCATAAAGCATATACATAAATTTCATAATCATGTAAAATTCTCATAATTTGCCCTTCAAGGACCATAGATCATGATTCATCAACACATCTAGAATTACTACATTAGACATGGATAATAACACAATTCAAGTAATACAACTAATACAAGCATAATCTCATAACATTCTTCTATAATCAACAAACCCACATCACAAGATCATAATTGAGTAATATGGGGGTTTCATGGGTTCTTGGGGGAATTCAACATAAAAACCATAGGAATTCATCAATTAATACATAATATATCATAAATCAATCATTAGAAATGTTTTTGAAAGGAACCCATGAGATTGAAGTCAAACCCTAACTTTTAGGATTTCTAGCTTTGAAATTGGGGGTTTTCCAAGGGCTCCATGGATGAATTCTATCCATGGATGAAGAGCTACCATACCTTAGTGAATAATTCCCATGAAATTGAGAAGAAAACCTAGATTTTTGAACCCTAGCTCCAACTTCCTTCTTCTTCTTCCTTGAAGTTCTAGAGAGAGAATATTTGGAGAAGATGAACTCTTTTGGGATTTGATTTGGGTTTTGGGATTTAATGAGGTGAATGGGTTGGTTAATGACTTTAAAAGGCTTATATAGGTGTATTAAAACTATACAAAATGACCTCATTTAATACTAACTTAAAAAGGAATTACCTAAAATAACCCCCACTTTAAAGTGGGGTGCCCAGGTCTCACGACCCGTTAAGGGCACCATGGCCCATGAAGGTGCCTGTGGTCCCTTGACTAGTAGCTATGCTACTTGACACAAGCCCCCACAAGGTGAAGGCAACCCTACGAGCCTTCCCACGGGCCGTGAAGTGGCTCGTGAAGAGGAACCTTCCTTGGGGAAGTTTTGTGGGCTCACTGCCTCACCACCACGGGTCGTGAAGACCCTCGTGGTCATGGTGGGCAGTGGCTTGGCCAATTTTGGGCAAGCCTTGGCCCTTTCCCATCTTCTTTGGCTCATGCCCTCTTTCCTTGACGTTAACCTACACGTTTAGCTCTAGTTTTTAACCTATTGATGGTAATGATTGTGTTTTGACTGAGAACTACAATAAATGCACACTAACCTACATGAATAGCGTATGCAGGGGTTCCTAAAGGAATATGAGCTAAATAGGAGGCGACGGGAGCGAGGGAAAATGAGTGTGAAGAAAAACACACCTAGAGTAGTCTTGGCACGCCGCGCCAGGGCCTAACCTACTGGAGCCAAGTTCGGGCATATTGTTGGCGCGCTGCCCCAACAGTCTTGGTGCTATGGTGGCGCACTGCCCCTTGCCAACCCCGATTTTCCAGACAAATTTTAGTTGATTTAGGATTCCTAATTGGACTAGAAGTGGAATTACTTTTTCCTAAACTCTATAAATAGGATCCTAGGGATATTTTGTGGGGAGGAACTTCTTTATCATACTTTGCATACTTTTTAGGGTTCGTTTCTTCTTCTTCTTCTTTTCTTAGACATTAGTAGCTAAAGACCCTTGTTATGGGGCTGCGGCTACGGGTAATTGCTGAACATCGATTGTTTGAATTAATGTTGGTTATCGCTTAAATTATTTTTGTATTCTTGTTTTAGTATTTCATGCTTGATCACCATAGAGATAAACATATTGTCTATTCTTGAACTTGGGAGAGAAGAGGTTGATAGACCAAAGAATACAAAAAGCTCGATCTCTCTTGCATATCACTTATTCAGATTCGTGTTCAGGATTGACACCCGGATGAACACCGAGCTTTGTTACTAAACATGATGAAATATAAATACTCGCCAATTGAGTCTGTCTATCCCCGCTCAACGATGTAGTTAAACAGTCAATTGGAGTAGACGATTAGAGGTCGGGAGATCATGATCATAAAATCAACCATGTAAATCAGTAATTGATAATCGTAGTTAATTCATTACATGAGATGATACATGAAACCTTAAGCATGTTGCAGTCTTGAAATTTTCCAACCATTGTAAGTAATTTTATTATTTCATTCTTGCATTCTTAGTATTTAAATATAAATTAAACCCTTTTGATACGCTTGAATAAATAATAGACTAGTATAATTTAGTAAAATAGTTAATCGACAAGTTCTTATCCTGCTCTTTTAGAGTCACTATATTACTTGTGCGCCCGCATACACTTGCATGTGCAATTGGAAGCAACATTTATTTTGTAGCAGTTGTATTCAAATTGTATTTTGTATTTATTTTGCATTAGATTCTGTATTTATTTTGTATCAATTGTATTCGAAATACAATTGTATTCATCCTCTCTTTAATTGGATACAAATACATTTGATAGAGATGATGAATGCATTTTGTATTCGTATGAATACATATACAATTGATACAAAAAATATAAAATACAGTTTTTTGAGTTTTTCAAATATAATTTTGAAATAAAATACAAAACTCTCACCTAAATTTGATTGAATACAATTGATACATAATAAATTTGAGAGAGAGGAGAGGGCAAGAAAGAGGGAGGAGAGGCAAGTGAGAGACGGGACAAAGAGAGAGCGAGAGAGAGAGAGAGGAGAGGGCAGGAGAGAGGAGAGGGCAAGAGAGAGGGAGCAGAGGCAAGGGAGAGAGCAGAAGTATTTGCTATAAAAACAACATATTGCTCTTTTTTGGTAATATTTTGAAACTATAGTCATTTTTCATAAATAAGTTGCTAATTTTGACTAGTTTGATAATTTTTCCATATTTTTATCCTTAAAAAAAGAAGAGATTTTGGGTTTGAATCCTACGAATGGAGATCACGAGTCATCGTTAAAAAAATATTTTATTTTAAAATAAAACTTCTTACGAATTAAAAATTAAATTTCAAAGAGCTAGATACCGTACACCGAATAAAACCAAAAAATTAATCATCTCTATCTGAATACCCATAGAGGCCTTATCGCTCTTAACCAAGATACTTCATCAACATCAATCAAACAAAAACCGAATACCTATAAGCAAAGGCATAAAATTTATAAAACATATATTATAAACAAAAATTCCTACTTAGATTTCTTCTTCTTAAAAAAAAAAAGATTCAGCGAAAGATTGTTACTTTTAAAGAGAAAAACGAAGATGATAAGAAGATTGAAGAGAGCAACAACAAATGAGTAGGAAAAGAACGACATATTATTGTAGAAAAAAATAAAGAATATTTTCATGTCTAGAGTATTAACTTTTATTCGTTACAATTAATTATTTAAAAATTATTCTTTTAATAAATATATTAAAAGAATTATTGCAAAAAATTCAAAATAAGGAAGGTGAACGTAGTATTAGAAACACGTGTTATTAAATCAAACATAAGGGGAAGTCTATGAAATTATCCCTATTATCTTTATAAAGTGCTTTCAGTGCAGTTTATCAACATCAAATGTCTATTGCGTTAGGATCGGATATAAAACGTGACACTTAGTTTTTGTTTATAGTAAAATTGAGGCTCGGAGAAAAAAACAAGTCTCAAAGCTTTTATTTTCTTAAAAAAGATATTTTACAAGTCAAGATATAAAAGATATTTATAAGCTATTTTTATATGGGTAAAAAATATCCTTAATTTTAGGTGTTAAACAAAAGGAAATGTGGATTCTTAAAACCCGACCCGGCGGATCATGTATTTGACGAAAGATAATATAAACTGTATGTATGTGTGTGCCCTAATCGTATCGAACATCTCTTGCTATCTAGAAATCTCACAGAGACATGGCTGAGAAAGAGAAATCGAGTAGGGATTACAGAGACAAACACCGTAGTTCCAAGGATAAGCGCTATGAAGATGACCACCGTCATCATCACCATCGTTCCAAACATCGATCGGAAGACGGACATCACCGATCTGAGAGAGAGGGAAGCCGGGAAAGATCTCATTATCATGATAGGAGGGAGGAATCACTGGAGAAAAAGCATTCGTATAAGAGGAAAGACCGAGCAGAAAGTGTTGATAGAAGCAATGCGGATGACAAGAGACCTAGAGTTTCTGACAAGAGGAGGACCGAGGACGACAATGGTAGGGATAAGCGTAGAGTTGATGATGGAGATTTGAGGGATAAGGATGAGGAGAGAAGAGAGAAAAGGAGGTTTGAGGATAAAGCAAAGGAGGAGGAGGATGTGGAAGTTGATGAAGAAAGGAGGGGAGGTGGATTTCAAATGACAACTTCTAAGAAAGAGCAAACTGATAATGTCCAGGATGAGGCTGTTGGTTCCATTGCTGAGGTGTGTTACCTAATGCATATTATTCATCATTTTAAACTTATTTTGCTTATTTCTTGCTGCCATATATACAACTGTGGTGTTCACCTCATGGTACTTGCTCCAGTAACTGTATTCTATTCTCTAATATGTCCACTAGGGCTCAGGCAGATGAGGAGAAAATAATAGTATTACCTAGCCTTTTCACCTTAGATATTCAAATCATGGTTCAATAGTAACACCTTAGATAATCAAACCATGGTTCACTAGTAGCAGAGCTACATTGTACTAAGGTGGTCAGGCAGACACCCTGTGCTGGAAAATTATACCGTGTATATAAATAAAATGCTACCCTAAACGGTTAAATATCATAGTTTAGACACCCTTGACACAACAAGATGTGGGCACAGGTTCGAATCCCTGCGGCTACTGCCAGCCCTTTATAATCATTTTAAAAAGAATTCCTATTTTATTGGTCTACGTTATTATCTTGATCTTTTAATTGTCTAAGCATAATTAAATTACTTTCTAAATAATAGTTAGTAAATTTGTTAGTTTTGAATTAATTCAAATAGTATTTATCAAAATGATTCTTAATTAGAAATCTACCACTTAAAAATCTAATTAAAAAAATGAAAGTTTAGTAGCTAATTGTATTTCAATCGGGGCAGAAGTTTTTGCTTCACTTTTGCTTTTAAAAAGAGGGACCTGAATGGAAGAAAAAATAAAGTCGGAACTTGTTTTTTAAGAAAAAAGTTGAAGAGCATTCTTTGGCATTTTTATAGATATAGGCTCCAATTCAGCGACTCCATTTCCATTTTGCACACTGTTTTTCTTTTTGATTGTTGAAAAAACAGAAAGAAGGAAATGGGCAGGTCTAAAAAAAGCTCACTCAAGATGGGAGTAAAGCTTCTTATCTGGAACGTGCAGGGTCTCAACGACAAAGATAAGAGAAGCACTTTGAAATCTTTTATTCACAAATGGGGGATATACATCATATGTTTTCAGGAGACTAAAATAGAGGAATGGAACATTTCACTGATCAGGCAGGTTTGGGGGAATAGGTGGATTGACTGGGCAGAACTCAAAGCACTTGGCATCAAAGGGGGGATTCTAATTATGTGGGACAGAAGAGCCTGGAAATGTGTTTATTTTGAATCTGGGATTTTCTCTTTCATGTAGATTTGAACGTTTAATTTAGTAGATGATTTCAAATGGGTTTTCTCTGGTGTATATGGACCTCATACTAACCATGAAAGAACTGAGTTGTGGCATGAATTTGAAGGTATAAGGGGTTTGTGGTCTGATTCATTAATGTCAATTCCATATTTCTAGATTAGCCCAAAGTCAAAGTTAACCCAAAAAGACAACCTCGAGATTTGTGGTTAAACTCTGAAATTAATTACGTTTCGGGGTTTCCATAACCCTACAAGTCCAAATATTAAATAAGATTTCTAATCTGACTTCATATTGATGTAAAATTCTCAATTAGATGTTTCTAGGGCTTGGACCCAAATCTTCCAATTTCGACATTCTATTTCATAGTTTTGATGAAAAAATCTAGTGAAAATCACGTATAATCACTAGGGTTTGGTATAGGGATTCCATGTTGGACCGCCCTCCAATTTGTAGCCTAGGTCGTCCAAAATTGTGTTGGAATGTCAAAAATTTCGGAAACAACCCCTTTTATGTTACAACCATTTATGCAATTCTGATGGCTAGCTCGCAATGCGTCATGCTACAATCTGGCTGGCCTTGCAATTGCATGGTTATTTCCGCAATTGCAATTTGCAATTGTATGACTGAATCCGTAATTGTAGTTTCGCAATTGCGAGTCCATTTCTGCAATTGCGGTTGCACTAGACAAATAAAATCTGCAACATGTTGAAGTGTAATTTCTTGCCCAAAACTCACCGGAGCCCCTTGGGTGCCAACCGAAACCATCCCCAACAAGTCCAAAAACCATATTTAAACCTAGGAGGAGCTAAATCAAGGAACATGATGTGATTATTCAAAACAAGGGGTTAGGAATTAGGATGCTACATAATTACTTGCCACAACCCTAAAGCGTCTCAATGATCTAGTGTATATTAGATACAATAAAACATTGATGTGTTGTTACAAAGGATTGGATTTTTTTTTGACAATATTGATGAGACTAATGAATGGCTAAGTGAAGTCCCTGAAAATCATGAAGATGAAGTATTTGGTGAAGATTCTGATTTCACTTGGGGTTGCAGAGGAAGTGGAGTTGAGGAGAACATTTATGGTTAAAGGACATAGGAAGGGGAAAAGTTGCTACAAATCTTCCTTAATTGATTTTGACAATCTTGTTAGAAGAGTAGGATGATGATCCATTTATGTTTTGATTTGCTTGTCCTATGATGAATTTTTTTCCATCTACTTTTTCGTTTTTAAATTGTGATTATATACATTGTGTCTGTGCAAGGTTTATTTTGGCCAGGCCCAGTCTCTTTTTGTGCTTTGCGCTCTCAAAAGCACCATTGTTTTAAAGGTTCACTTCTGATTAAGAGATTCAGTCGATAAAATTCTCTCGTCATATTGTCACATGGAATTATTGTAATGCTCTGCTCGGGACTGAGTCTTCAACCTTGGAAGATTTGGATGCTTATTTGACTTGCCCATATCTTTGCTGTTTTGTGTTTTTTCCTTCTGATTGAGAAGTGCTGTTCATTTTTTTTTGTTGTATTCTGAGATGAGTACGCGTTCCTTTCACTTTTTGTGACACTTTAGTGCTCTCTGGGATTTTTGTGCTGATTTTTCCCTGACCTTACTTTTCAGGGTGTGACAATGGGATCATACAATGTGACATCAAGGACTTTGCCTGATAACTACGTGGCTCATGGTGATTCTCCAGCTACCAAGGTATCTTTGCTTTCTACCACAAATGAAAATAAGGGAGTTAATATTAACGGATCTCATCAGATTCCTGGGAAATCTAGTACAGATGGGACAGTTTCTGGTGCTGGCAAGAGTGGGAGCTTATCCCTTGATGCTTTAGCAAAAGCGAAGAGAGCTTTACAAATGCGAAAGGAGTTGACTGAAAAGTTCAAGAAGATACCTGCAGTAAGTTGCTACATATGAATATCTAGCACATTTCTGTTTGCACGCTGTTTTCCTTTTTGGTTGTTGGATCTCTTTAGCTCCCGATCCTGGTTCCCTTTCCCGGGGACGGTTTGGGGGTGTGGGAGAGCAAAAGGATATAAACGGAAGATTAGAGTTTCCACTTTGCTATAAACATATCATAGTCTTTGTAATTGTCCTCATTTTTATCATGTAGTTAAACAAGAGCAAGGGTCCCAACTTTACTAGAGAGGGACTTCCACAGGTAGGACCCAAGGAGAGCCTTCAACCTTCGGCTAATGCAGGGATTTTTCCTACTCCAGTTGCATCTTCAGATGCAGGGGTATTCCTAACTCCTGGTTCAGCACCAGGTGCATCAAATCCGCCATCCAGTGGTTTGCCTCATCTTGTGGGGCTCACAGCACAAAAATATGAAGCAGTAAAGCGTGCACAGGAGCTTGCTGCTAAGATGGGATTCCGACAGGACCCAGAATTTGCTCCCCTCATAAACATGTTTCCGGGGCAAATGCCACCAGAGGTTACCCTTCAGCCAAAGCCTGCAAAAGCCCCTGTTCTTCGATTGGATGCCCTTGGTAGGGAAATCGATGAGCAGGGAAATATTGTCAATATGCTTAAGCCATCTAGCACCCTTAAGGTATGGCTCATTTTTGTTCTGGCTGCCCTTTCTCATATTTTATATTTTATTTGAATTTGTGTGTTTAACCTGGAGTATATGTGCAGGTGAACATCAATAAAAAGAAACAAGAAGCATTTCAGATTCTCAAACCTGAACTTGAGGTTGATCCTGAGAAAAATCCCCATTATGATCCAAGCATGGGAATTGACAAGAACAAAATTTTGAGGCCCAAGAGGATGACATTTCAGTTTGTGGAGGAAGGCAAATGGTCCAGAGATGCAGAGATAATCAAGTTAAAGGTATTTAACTTTTCCTTGTTATGGTTGCTGCTGCTATTGGGGTACGTCCCTTCGTCGGGTCCTACACAGGATGCTTCCTGCACTGGGCTCTGCCCTCTTTTATGGTTGCTGCTGCTGCTGTAATTTGTTTTCCGTCAGTACTCCCTTCTCTGTTCTTGTTGCTTCCTATACTAGTTTTGATCATGTTGCAACATTTGTCTTCAGAGCCAATTTGGTGAAGCAAGAGCCAAAGAGCTAAAGGCAAAGCAAGCACAGTTGACCAAGGCTAAAGCAGAGCCTGACATAAATCCGAATCTCATTGAGGTATCAGAAAGGGTTATCGCCAAGGAAAAACAGAAGGAACCTATTCCTGAAGTTGAGTGGTGGTAAGTTGATCTAAATGTTTTTCAATGTCAATATCGTTTTGCTTTCTAGTATACTTTTGTATGTCTCCTGAGTTCTCATTGTTGGGGCCACAGTGTGGCTTGGGAGCTTGAACTGGTGGTCTTGATGTTAACTGTAAAGTGAGAGCATCTTGGTAGGTGGTAGATCCCGATGTGCTTCTGTGATCTGTCTATCTATGCTTCACCAAGATACGGAGTACAGAAAGAACATGCATTATGCAACCTATCCACATGAAATTACTCCACCTTCCTCTGGCTATATCTTTCTGCAGAACTCTCTGCACGAATACCTGTAATGTGGATTGCAATATTCTTGTGATGTTGCAAGCCTCTTTGGTTTATTCTTTCTGTTACCTATGCTAAACCTGTTATAAATTTCTGGAGCTGAAAAATAATGAAATATTGACTAGAGGTTAAGGTTTTCTTTGTCTTGTAATAATTAGTCTGTTTTTCCTTGAAATGACTGTTTCTTTTGTGCTTGCCCTTATTTTCTTGCCTTGACCTGCCAGGGATGCTCCTCTGTTACGATCTGGTACTTATGGTGACGTTGTTGATGGTACCGTAACTAGCGAACAGTTGAAGATTGAAAAGATCACCATATATGTTGAACATCCTCGCCCTATTGAGCCACCTGCTGAACCAGCTCCACCTCCTCCCCAACCATTGAAACTAACCAAAAAGGAGCAAAAGAAACTTCGAACTCAGCGAAGATTGGCCAGAGAGAAAGAAAGACAAGAAATGATACGACAAGGCCTGGTGGAACCACCAAAGCCGAAAGTTAAAATGAGCAATCTAATGAAAGTTCTTGGCTCAGAAGCCACACAGGATCCTACAAAGCTTGAAATGGAGATTAGAAGTGCTGCTGCTGAGCGTGAGCAGGCTCATGTAGACAGGAATATTGCTCGTAAGCTTACTCCTGATGAGCGTCGAGAGAAGAAAGAGAGGAAACTTTTTGATGACTCAAATATCGCACCGGAGACTATTGTTTCAGTATACAAAATTAATGACCTCTCCCACCCACAAACCCGCTTCAAGGTGGATGTTAACGCTCAGGAGAATCGTTTGACTGGGTGTGCAGTGATCTCAGGAGGTATTACTGTTGTTGTTGTTGAAGGTGGGAAAAAATCAATCAAGCGATATGGGAAACTTATGCTTAGAAGAATTGATTGGGCAGCTGCTGGTAAGAAAGAAGATGATGAAGGTGAAGGTGAAGGTGAAGATGAAGATAAGCCTCTCAACAAGTGTGTGTTGGTCTGGCAAGGGAGTGTTGCTAAATCAAGCTTCAATAGGTTTTTTGTTTATGACTGCAGGACTGAGGCTGCTGCTCGTAAAGTTTTTGCTGATGCTGGGGTTCCTCATTACTGGGATCTTGCTGTTAACTTTAAAGATGACGAATTTTAATTTATTTGAACGTCCCGCTCTCTCTGCTAAACCTGATTTTCTAGTCTCATGCTGTTCTATTGCAGTTGGAGGGGTCCTATTGTGGAATGATGTTGGAGGAGAAGAAAAGTGAAAACTTCAAGGATACTTGTAATTTCATGTTCTCAAAGGAGCACTTGCTACTCTTAACCTTTGCTGTCCAAGGCAGAGATGGTTCTGGAACCGTGATAGGCATCTCTCTATTTTGAGTAGATTCTACTTGTTATTAAGTATTAACTACTCGTAGTTCAAGGTACACCTTTTGTTTTTGATCAATGTGTAACAACCACTTTTTTCCGAGCCGAGCTAGTGTAGTGCACAACATCAGCATCTGGTGGCTGACTAGGCGGTCGCTGCATAAAGGGTGTTAGTTGGTATCACTGTGTGCTTGAAGCTGTATGGTTGCTATAGATGTCTCTCCTCCTCTTTGTTCTGATGCAATGAGTTGCGTCCGTTTGTTTGATATTACTTATTAGATGTAATAACTGTTGGTGCATTTGCTTGTATCAATTGGCAAACAGTAGCTTTAAATTCCTAAAATGCCATTATATAAATGGCTAGAGTCTAAGTACTTTAATATCTATATTACCTATCTTTGAAGTTCTTTTACGTTCTCCTTGAGGAAGACATTTAATAGTTTTATGGTCAGAGTACTTCTGCAAATTATCCTACATCTCTCGAGTCTTAAATGTTTCACTCTATGGTTATCTTACTAATGGAGCGGTATAATGTATATTTGAGAAAATAGTGAAGATGAAGTGTGTTGAATGGTTGGGAGGATACTAATCAATTTGGACTATGACTTGTGCAACTTGTTTTTTCTATTTCTATTAGGGAAGTCATTTTCAATAATTCTTTTTAAGGAAATTTGTAATCCTTAGAGAAATATTTTTTAATTTTTTTTGACCAAGCGAACACAAGAAAATTATAAAAACGTTTTCTACCTACCAAAGGGTGCTCTTCAAGGAAAAAGATTTAAAAATATACCTGGTATTTGTGATTCATGTGTCATATGCTAGTATAGCTCCTAGGATTGGATATGAGATGGTTTTAAATAAGATTTTGATATGTTTTATTTGAGCAGAAGGTATGAGAAGTCTCTCTACCTTCACAAAGGTAGAGGTAAGGTTGCATTCACATAACTTATTTTAGACTATATTTATAGGATTACATTATGTTGTTGTTACATGGTTCAATGATAAGGATGACAATGGGGCGGGGCGGGGCAGGGCAGGGCAGGTTAAAATAAATTTTTAAAGAAATTAAGCGGGGAGGGTGGTGGGTTGAAATATTTTTCTCACTTTTCTAGTTTAATCTCTCGGCTCTCTCAACTTTCATCTCAGATTTACCATCTTTCACTCGTTCTCTTAAGGTTTTTTTTTTTTAAAATACCTTTTTATAATCAAATTTTGTAATGGGTTTTAGTTGAGGAAATTAAATTGAAATTATTTGTAAACAAAATTGAATTTAGTTATGCTATATAGCCACCTAGAGGTGTAGAAACTGTTTAATTGGTGTGTTTTAACATAACAACAATTGAGAAAATAATTGAACAAGATATTCCCTGTTAAAAAAATAAAATGTTAAATTTGTGTGCTGTTTTAGCAAATAACATAATAAAGAAAAGAAAAATAATAATAACATAAGTTGGGCGGGTCTTTGCAGGGTAGGCGGTATGGGTTAAGAATAGGAAAAAATGTTAAGTGGGCGGGGTGGGGCGGGTTGAAATTTTGTGGGTTAAGCTTCTACCCACCCCACACCCGTTCCAATCCGCCCCATTGTCATCCCTATTCAATGATCATGAGATTCATAACGTTGTTCAATTTATTGTAAAATAAGCAACAAATTGGCTTTAGATGATTGAGGGATCCACATACTATTACTATGTGTTGTATTAATTAATTATTGAAGCAAGAGCACACTACAAAGATACTGAAGTCAAGTGTTGGAACGCAATGGTACCATCAAATCCAGTCTCCAACGCCGATTAATTAATTAGTTTGAGAGGATAATTTTGATTATTATTATTATTATTATTATTATTCTTTTTAGAAACTAAGATACCTCTAGGCAAGGGACTTTGTATTTTTCTTTTTAGTAACACAACAAAACTGTCAATTACACATGAGAAAAATAATAACTTGCAAAAATCTTAAAGTATCAGTTTAGAGTTCATAGATTGCCCTAAACAACATAGGGTATGCTATGGATTACTCTAAACTGATATTACAAATTAAAGTGCTAGTCTAGTGAAAATGCATACTGAAAATTGTAGAGGAATTGAACACTTTCACTATATTTTGCATCTGCATACTCATGAAAGCATAAATATGCCATAACTATTACCGTGAACCAGGTCTAGTCATCTCCATTTATAATCATCTGACTCTGAATTTTAACTCTTAACGCCTCATTTAAGGATTAGAGGCTTTGTACAGGTCAGATTAACCATTTGAGACTTATAATTTAACGAGTATGGGTTGAGATCTGAGAAATTTGGAGCCGAAACATCCCGATAGGATTAGAGGTACCAAATGAGCTATTTGAGCTATCTTTGAGAAGTTCAAAATGGGTTGAATATATAAATGAGCGGGTTTTGACCCGGCAATAAGTTACTTGGACAATCGGTAGAATTGCGGGTCATAATCAAACTTGTCCGATTCTTACCAAGTTTTAATTATTTTATTTGCTCTTTAATAATTTTTTGGTACTTGAAATAAAATATATTTTTCTTTATTAGGACTATATATAACATATCAACTAAAAAAAATTTATCTTTTAAAAATATATTTTGACAAAATTTCTCACGAGTCAATTTAGGTTACATATCAACCTAGTAATTAATGGCTTGAAATGAGCTACGCTTATATATGAGTAGGTCAATTACTTGCTCAAACTTGAACGGGTTGAGTTTGATTTTTCACCGCTAAATGGGATGCACCCATTTTTTTTTTGGTGTAACCACAACACTTCACGATCATGTAATAGGGCCTAGGAACACATCACAATTGTGTGTGATAAGTCATGTTTGTGAAGAAGGTTTGTTTGACTACTCTCACTGTCGCGGAACCTCTTGTCTCAATCGCAAAGGGTAATGGAGGCAGGTATTTAAATAGTGCTCTTAGGATTTTTAATTCATTTCAAGAATTCTGGGGTTTTGGAGTTCGACTTTATGCGATTTTCAAGGGAGAAATTTTCATTTGAGTTAGAGTAAACCTTTTAAGTTTGGGGTTGCTTATTTTACTTGACTACGTGTGAGACTTTGACATATATTGATAAGTCAGTAATTCACCTACTTATATGGTCTTTAAGCATATTTTGTTGTGCGTTTTTGGAGATGAAAAGAGTACATTTACAGTGTTTTAGCCTTGTAAGACAGATATTCATCAGTTTCGGGTGATTGGGTTGAAACTAAATAAAAAGGTGTAAAACAGGGAGTTGAAAGTGATCTAACAAACTATTGCTATAAATAGTTGGTGATGCAGTCGCACGTCCATATGGGACATCGCATCATGTAGTTCATAAACCGTAAGTCGAGGTAGAATGGGTGTAGAAAAAACTCGATATGCAGTGCTTTAATGTGTACGCAACTCTAGATGCAGTGACACATCTCACCTACCGTTTCATCGCAATTCAAGCGCGTCAATTTGATTGAGCTTCACTATGTGGCGAAGTAGATGTGATCGCATTAGCACTCCAAATTTCTGTTATGTATTTTTAGAAACTATAAATACAGATTTTTAGATTTATTTAAGAGTTCAATTTTCATCTGATTTTTAAGTTCTTGGAGCGTAACTTTTGTAGGAAACATACATCCATTTTTATTTCGACTTGCGAACGAGTTATTGTGGATCTAATCCACTCTTTCGGTTCTTGATTTTACTATTTGATCATTGTAAGCATGTTTTATTTAAGATTTTATTTCAGCTTCTGCAATAATTATGGGTAACTAATCTTATAGCTAGGATTGTGGAACCATAAAAGAAGAGTAACAATGTAAAGTTGTCTTGTTAGAAATTCTAGATGATATTTCTTGGTGTATGATTAGTTTTTTCGATTTGTATGGGTTCTAATGAAAGTCCTACATTAGAATTCACTTGTATTCTAAATTTACTTGATAAAAAGGTTAAGATTGGCAAAAAAGAACTAAGTGTTGGGTTCGAAAGTGATTAGGGCGTCATGCGGAAACTTATAATTTGCAAATCATATGGTTGATAAATCAGATGACAAAAGCTTATACTAAAAATCAAAATATTATTATATGATTTGGCCAATTGGCCTACATATTAAAAAACTAATATTGAAAAACATAAAGATGTTTAGGAGAAAATCTCTCCATAAACAAGACTCTCTAAATGACTACATTGTGGATGCTCTTGTGTTCTGTTATGAGAATAGAGATCTTCAATTTATAGATCTCCAAAATTTTCTCCTAAGGAAAGAATAAACCAAATATGGAAGAAAAATATATTTTCCTTTCATGAAAAGTAAAAACATTTATGGTAATGTTTTGTCTTTTCTTTTAGGAAAAAATAAACTTCAAATAAGGTAAGAAAATCACGACAAAACCCTAACAAATCTCCCTTTTTGGCTGGATTTTCTTGACAAAACTCGATCCACCTCCTTTATATGCTTGATAATCATGTTCTTCACAAAATCTTCATTGCTGCTGCTTGCCATGGTTAAAAATAAGGTTTAAAATATATGAGTTAAAAATGATTTAAAAATATTTTATTTTTATTTTTAAAAATTGCAGCAACAGAAATGTTGAAAATATGGTTGAAACTTCTCCACATGTAGCTTTGGACAATAATCTTCTTTATCAGCAATTTGATTGCAAATTGATTTGAAACCACCTTGAACCTGTCTTCAACCTCGATGACCTGGGTCAATGAACCGTTAGCTCTGATACCACTTGTTGGGTTCGAAAGTGATTAGGGCGTCATGCGGAAGCTTATAATTTGCAAATCATATGGTTGATAAATCAGATGACAAAAACTTATACTAAAAATCAAAATATTATTATATGATTTGGCCAATTGGCCTACATATTAAAAAACTAATATTGAAAAACATAAAGATGTTTAGGAGAAAATCTCCCCATAAACAAGACTCTTCAAATGACTACATTATGGATGCTCTTGTGTTCTGTTATGAGAATAGGAATCTTCAATTTATAGATCTCCAAACTTTTACTCTAAGGAAATAATAAACCAAATATGAAAGAAAAATATATTTTCCTTTCATGAAAAGTAAAAACATTTATGGTAATGTTTTGTCTTTTCTTTTAGGAAAAAATAAACTTCAAATAAGGTAAGAAAATCATGACAAAACCCTAACACTAAGCACAATGATTTGAAAATTGGAATTCACTTGTATTCTAAATTTACTTGGAAAAAGAGGTTAAGATTGGGAAAAAGCACTAAGCACAATGATTTGAGAATTGTGCTCCATCTAAAGACTTGAGACCTGACAGAGAGAGTCTATGTGAGACATAGGTTGATAATCGTTAAAGAAATACAAGTACCACAAGGACTTAAGGTGAAATCTTCTAGATGGACCGAAAGGAATCTAGATGTACTTTAGAAGTCAATTGTTTTACACCTAAGACTACTTAGTTAGAGTTTTGTTAAGGCAACTGAATCAAAGTTATCACCTAAAATATGAATCCACAACCTTAGTTTCACATTCTTATTGTTAAACACAATCAACAACATACTAAATCAATCTCTTTAAAAAGTTCACTTTAGGCTTCATTTTAGAAAAAAAGACCACCCATTTTGATTATGCCTAAGAGTAATATTCTCAATGGAATTTGATCCCAACCTTGTTTGGATTCTATATTTGACAGCGACCACGTTATACATTTTCAGAGGTCTAATTTGGGTGTATCAAATTTTGACACCGTTGATGGAGAATATAGTTTAGAGATTAATATAAGTGTAATTTTGACGCTTAGCCTTTATTTCTCATATCACTTTCATTTATTGTTGTTGTTGTTGTTATTTTTGTTGTGCTATATCAAGTTAACTTAGTCCATATCCGATATTAGAAGTAAAGGAAAAGCTTTACTTCTTGTTGATTCAAACTTGAAAAGACACTAAGAAACCAGAGAAAGCTACTTGAATAACTACGTGGGGTAATGAGGGATCAAAGAACACTAAAAGAAATTAAAGTCGCACAAGTTAAACCTCAACTGAGATTTGAACATGAGGATCAGATAAAAATTGGAAGATTAGTTTTGCTAGTGCTATCAACCCGCCTCCATTAGCGAGAACAACTACTTTCCACATTAATGCAACTATGCTAAATCTGTTGAACCAAATTGAGTTGTTTGGTGGTCATAGTCTAGAGGATCCAAACAAGTTTCTGAGGACTTCATTGGGATATTCTTAGTATTTGCTTTTCCAGGGCCCTCAGGATGGGATTCGTCTGAGGTTGTTTCCCTTCGCTATCAAAGATGAAGCTACAACTTGAATTTGGAAACTACCATTGGGGTCGATCACCACATAGGCTCAGTTGGTTACTATGTTTCTTGATAGGTTCTTCCTTCAATCAAACATGATTCAGCTAAGGTGTCACGACCCAGGGGTACACCTTAGATGTAACATGGCGTATAAAACCCCGAAGGACTCCATACAAGCCACTTAGCTCTCATAACATAAGAAATAGAACAATAAGAGTAAAACAACATTTTCAAGTCCAAACATTTTTATAAAGGAAAAGCGGAAGTCTAGACACTTTGTCTCATCGTAGCCATCTATTACAATCGAATGAAATTGGGCCTAGCCCATACATCATGTCCAAAAGTGAAATACAAGAAAAAAAACTAAACAATGAAAACTCTGTCCTCGAAGCATGAGGACTCACCAAAGATCGGGAAATATCTCAATCAACTCCTAGCCACGAAACTGATGACCCTGACTGTCAGACCATACATTTGAGGAAAATGTAGGCAAGAGTATCCGTTAGTACAAAACAATGTACCAAGTATGATAGCCATGCATAAAACATTTAAAAACATACTAAAAAGGGACATTTCATTTCATGACATGCAATTGACCAAATTAAAACATAATATGAAAGAGTTATAAAACATAAATCATAAATCATGGTCAATGCAAGCTAACTTCTTCTTTAAAACCTTTGAATTCATAAGTGATACTCCTTGAGTAACCTTAGTTCATTATTACTTTTGAGGAAATAGCCTTAACCGACATTGAGACCATGTGAGCTATAACATGATCCCCCGGTGTCTCCCACACCGAAAAGGATTATTCTACTTGCCTAAGGTAGAACCTCAAACTTCTAGATTAAGTGGATCCACTAGCTAATCAACCTATGTGGGCACATAGTTATGGGATAAGGAGATTGCTACTAGAAACCCGGACTCTACTACATATCAACCTAGTAATTAATGGGTTGAAATGAGCTAAGATAATAAATGAGTAGGTCAATAACTTGCTCAAACTTGAACAAGTTGAGTTTGATTTTTCCACCCCAAAATGGGATGCACCAATTTTTTTTGGTGTAACCACAACATTTCACGATCACATAATAGGGCCTAGGAACACATCACAGTTGTGTACTCTCACTGTCGCGAACCCTCTAGTCTCAATCGCAAAGGGTAATGGTGGCAGGTATTTAAATAGTGCTCTTAGGATTTTTAATTCATTTCAAGAATTTCGGGGTTTTGGAGTTCGACTTTATGCGATTTTCAAGGGTGAAATTTTTATTTGAGTTAGAGTAAGCCTTTTAATTTTTGGTTTCCTTATTTTACTTGACTACCCGTGAGACTTAGACATATATTGATAAGTCGGTAATTACCTACTTATATGGCCTTTAAGCATATTTTGTTGTGCATTTTTGTAGATAAGAAGAGTACATTTACAGTGTTTTAGCCTTGTAAGATAGATTTTCATGAGTTTCAGGTGATTGGGTTGAAACTAAATAAAAAGGTGTAAAAAGGGGAGTTGAAAGTGATCTAACAAACTAATGCCATAAATAGTTGGTGATGCAATCGCAAGTCCATATGGGACGCCGTATCATGTAGTTCATAGACCGCAAGTCTAGGTACAATGGGTGTAGAAAAAACTCGATATGCAGTGCTCTAATGTGTACACAACTCTAGATGCAGTGACACATCTCACCTACTGTTCATCACAATTCAGGTGCGCCAATTTGATTGAGCTTCACAATGTGGCGAAGTAGATGTGATCGCATTAGCACTCCAAATTTTTGTTATGTATTTAGAAACTATAAATACATAATTTTAGGATTTATTTAAAAGTTCAAGTTTCATCTGATTTTTAAGTTCTTGGAGCGTAACTTTTGTAGGAAACATACACTCATTTTCATTTCGACATTGCGAACAAGTTATTGTGGATCTAATCCACTCTTCCGGTTGTAGGCATGATTTTTTGAGATTTTATTTCAGCTTCTGTAATAATTATAGGTAACTAACCCTATAGTAGGGTTGTGGAACCTTAAAAGAAGAGTAACAATGTAAAGTTGTCTTGTTAGAAATTCCAGATGATATTTCTTGGTGTATGATTAGTTTTTTCAATTTGTATGGGTTCTAATGGAAGGCCTGCATTAGAATTCACTTGTATTCTAAATTTACTTGAAAAAAGAGGTTAAGATTGGCAAAAAAGAACTAATCACAATAATTTGAGAATTGTGCTCCATCTAAAGACTTGAGACCTGACGGAGAGAGTCTCTGTGAGACATAGGTTGATTATCATTAAAGAAACACAAGTACCGCAAGGACTTAAGGTGACATCTTCTATATGATCCGAAAGGACTCTAGATGTACTTTAGAAGCCAACCGTTTTACACTTAAGACTGCTTAGTTAGAGTTTTGTTAAGGCAACTGAATCAAAGTTACGACCTAAAATGGGAAGCCACAACCTTAGTTTCACATTCTTATTGTAAAGCACAATCAATCTTTAGTTATTCAACATACTAAATCAAACTCTTTAAAAAATTTACTTTACATGTCATTTTAGAAATTAAGACCATCTATTTTGATTATGCTTAAGAGTAATATTCTCGATGGGATTTGATCCCAACCATGTTTGGATTCTATATTTGACAGCGACCACTTTATACATTTTCAGAGGTGTAATTTGGGTGTATCAAATTTTGACACCGTTGATGGAGAATATAGTTTAGAGATAATTTAAGTGTAATTTTGATGCTTAGCCTTTATTTCTCATATAAATTTCGTTTGTTGGTGTTGTTGTGCTATATCAAGTTAACTTAGTCCATATCCGATATTAGAAGTAAAGGAAAAGTTTTACTTCCTATTGATCTCAAGCTTGAAAAGACACTAAGAAACCAAAGAAAGCTACTTGAATAACTGTGTCGAGTAATGGGGGATCATAGAAAACTAAAAGAAATTAAAGTCGCACAAGTTAAACCTCAAATGAGATTTGAACATGCGGATCAGATAAACATCGAAAGATTGGTTTTGCGAGTGCTATCAACCCACCTCCATTAGCGAGAACAAGTACTTTCAACATTAATGCAACTATGCTACATCTGTTAAACCAAATTGGGTTGTTTGGTGGTCACAGTCTAGAGGATCCAAACAAGGTCTAGGTTGTTTACCTTCGCTATCAAAGATGAAGCTACGACTTGACTTTGCAAACTACCATTGGGGTCGATCACCACATAGGCTCAGTTGGTTACTATGTTTCTTGAGAGGTTCTTCTTTCCATCAAATAAGATTCATCTAAGGGATGCGATTTAAAACTTCAAACATGAACAAGGGGAGGCCCTTCATGAAGCGTGGTTGAGGTTCGGAAGAAAGTTATTGCACTACCCAAACCATAGGGTGCAGATTTGTTGATATTGGAGTACTTTTATAGGTCCCTTGATGTCGTGAACAAATTGGTAGCCAATAATATTTTTAAGGGGTCGCTGATTACATTTGAGCAGGCAAGAGCTATGCTAGACAGAGCTATGAAAACCAACAGAGTCTTGCATATAAGAGAGGCTGAGGCAACAAGATTGGCACTGCTAATGCTCAACTATACCTCATGTTTAAGGAATATGCGGTCATATATAAAGACAATACCTAACTTTTAAGGTCGGGGTCAAACCACAAGAACCGACAGAGAGGATTACACTTGTAATGACCCTCCAGGTCATTTCCCCTATTTTCCAATCTTCTCGGCATTTAGAGCTTTTCTGTAGTGCCCCCAAGTCGTTTATGTCGTGTTGGGGCTGACAGTTCTGTCCCCTAGTCATTCATTGAGTTTTGTGCAAGTTTTTCTATTTTGGAGCTTCTGAAGTTTGAATAGTTGACTTCGGTCAAAATTTTACGTAAACGACTCCAGAATGTAATTTTGATGGATTTTTTTAGCTTGAAAACGTCAACTTTGAGTTAGTAGCAATTCACAACATTCTTACAGCAACTATGGATGCTACTCACAAAATTTGTCAGCCAAAAAGTAAAAAATTCACATAATGACAAATTTACCCTTAGAAATGACGTCAAAAAAATCCGTCATAGATCCAATTCATGCACGACATAAACTCAAATGGGTTACTCAGATTTCAACCCCAATAAAAATTCAAGGCACTCTACCAGAGATTTCAACTTGCATTTTTACTCAATCAAGCATGAACAACAACATTCAAAGCACAAAACTCATTTTCATTGAAGTAAAATCGAAACTCTAATCACAAAGGGGTTTGGGGGAAATTAATTAAGAATGGAATCATTTGCACAATACAATATTATCAAATCTTGTAACAATAAAAATGGATTAACATACCAAAGTAGTTGAAGAATATGATAACTAAAAGCTTGGAGTCCTTAAATGAAACTTTTGAGCTTGACCTCAAAGGATATTCTAACCTTCAAATTGGACTATTGAGAGAAGATGGAGTTTGTGTTAGGATGGAGGTATGGGAAATGGGTGGTTTTGTAAGAAGAAAATGAATGTTGGAAGTTGGGGAGTGTATGGAGAAGTGGAGAGAGTGAAATGGGGAAGTAGGAAGAGTGGAAAAAGAATGAGGAAGGAGAAGAAGGGTTGAAAATCCCTTGGGTTCTTTTTTCGGTCAAAATCCCAACCTTTGGTTCTCTAATGAGTCAAAATTTAAAACCTTTCAAAAATACCTAATTTTTGTTGGATCGACGTTTCTCTGGTGCCTTCATTGCCAGTTGCAAGTTCACGCAAAAGTTGAATTTTGTTGACAGTGAAGTGTGTCACGCTGGCTCTGGACCTGCATTATAGGGTTTGGAACCTACAGTCCACCGGTCTGGTGCAAGTACAACTTTTTCTTTCCAATTTGTTGTTTCATACTTACGTTTGGTTGTTTGAAAATGAAGTTTCACCATTCTAGCACTGATGGCCATAATGACCAATTTCTTCATTTTTTACGTGGCATCTTTTTTACATCCCTGAAACAAACCAAAAATAACAAAAAGTGAAGTAAAAAGAAATTTAAAGAAACTTGGGTTCCCTCCCAAAAACGCTTGATTTAACATCCCGGTACAATGAAAGTACCTCATTGTTCAACCGATTTCCAATGGTACCTCTTCTTCGCATGGACCTTAAACAAGCTTGTCTATGGCTTCAAGTACCGACTCCACCCAACATTCATCTGGTGGCTTCATCAGCCTTGCAAACATTAAACCTAAACTCATCATCCTAACTCTAAACTTGAGTTTTCCTAGCTCCACAACTACTAATGCGTACTTCGTGGTAAGAATGATTGGCCTAAAATTATAGGCACCTCAATATCAATTTAATAATCCAACACTACCAAATAAATCGAGAGAATAAACTTGTCTACTTTGACCAAGATGTCAAATAGGATTTCAACCAGCCTTTTAATAGAGTGATCCACCATTAGAAACCTCATCGGAGTGGGTTTCAGATCTCCTAGACCCAACTACTTGAAAATCACAAGGGGCATCAAGTTTATACTTTTACCTAGGTCACACAAGGCTTTGTTAAACATGTACATCCCGACGGTGCACAAAATTTTAAGATCTCCCACATTCTCTCTCTTTGGAGTCACATTACTTGCCATCACGACACTACAATGATGTGACACCTCAATTTTTCCCAGATCAATCACCTTATTTTTCTTCAACAAATCCTTCATGAACTTTGCATACCCTGACATTTTTAAGAGAACATCAACCAACAGTATGTTCATGGACAGTTTGCGAAACATATCAACAAATTTTTTGAATTGGTTGCCTGCCTTTTTCTTTATCAATCTTTGAGGATATGGAGGAGGAAAATTAGACACATCTCCCTTAGTGATTTCATACCCTTCATTCCTCTCAACATCCACTACACTAGGAGGTTCATCATTCTTCTTATCTTGCGAGCTTACCTTCTCACTATTTACACAATCATCATCAATGATAATTGGCATTGGTGAACTAAGCTTCACTCAATCATCCACACTTTCACTCAAAAGCTTTTAAAGCATGACATTGATATTATTAAGCAACTTACCATGTCTAATGACTATTTCCATGCAAATGACTTCATTCTTGGAATTGGGAAGAGTGTCGCTAGGAAGCATACCTTTGTCCCTTGCATTCATTTGAGATGAAATATGGTTCATTTGAGATTCTAAATGTTTTATTGAAGTGGAGTCGGGGGTCAAAGTTTGGGTTAAATTTGACACATCGCTTTTAAGTTCCTCAACCCAATTATCTATAGATTTGACCCTTCCTAGAACACGGTTCATCATCTCTTTAATTTTTGAACTCGTCGGGCCACACACACTTGATTGATTTTCTAGAGTGTCAATCTTTTTTGGAGGTACATATATATTTGAGCTTTGGTGATTGTACTTCTCATCCACTCTCGCACGACCCTCTCATGCCACTGACCTTCTCGATCTCTTTATGGACCATCACAGTCTCTCCAACCTTGATTCTTTTATCGAGGATGCCAATGGCCTTGATTGGTTCTTTGGTACCCTGATCGAGAACACATTTCTTAATTCACCATATATCTTACCTCTTCATCAAACGAGGCATAAAAAACCTCTTACTCAAGAGCTGACATCCCGTATGATCGGATATTATTCACTTTTTTCATCCAGATACCCAACATGTGCTTGGCTCAGAGTTATATATGTGTCATCATCTTTTCCATTTGCTCATCTCTTTCTTCCTCTTTTCTCCGCATCGTATTTTTCATACTAGTGGCAACTTCAACCAAAGGTCATTCGGTTATCTTGTTTGCCATGTCATGATGGTCTTTTTCATATGATCAAGGATGACAGTGGCGAAAGCAAAGTTAGGTCTATGATAGAACCTCCAGCTAAGTTGTTTGATTCGGATTTGTTAACTAAATCCAAAGATTGGTAAACATTCTGGTAGCAAAACTTCATCTGACATCAATTGATTTAGACACCACGAAACGTTCTTCTTGAGCCTCAACCACACTTCATGAATGACATCTCTCGGTAATTGTTGAAAATTGTTGATCTCATCCCTAAACTGACAATATTCCAATTGGGGATGAGTCCAATCGAAATCAAATGCGGAATTAAAATAACACAAAAGTAATATAGATAAGAAATAGGGGATGAGAAGGGAAGAAAGAAGGGATAATTGTATACACAATTAAACAAGGGGGAGGAGACTTGATTCAATAGAAAAGAGAAACTCATTTGAAATCTACAAATGAATGACTCAATATGAAATCAAGAGAAATAAGTCTTCAATCAATAATGGAAATCCATTCATCCTTAATCTAGATTTAGCTACTCTAAACTAGACTAACCTAAAGGGAATCCACTCTTAAACTACACTCTTCAAAGAGTTTATCCATACATCATAAATCTATATTCAAGAAAAATGGCTAAGACATATGTTTATAGGATACCTCTTACAAGAGTGGCCTTTTTTTCACAAATAGCCCCAAAGCGGCTAATTCAAACTATTTAAAATGTAGCCACAAATGGTAATCCTTCCCACTTTCTCCTGATCCTGAATATTTTTACTTTGTCCTTCCAAGCTATCATCTACACGAGGAAACCCTTCTATTTGTGCCTAATAAGATCCTCCCAAGATTCTCTTTGTATCATCATGGCTTGTGTAGCTCGAGGGTATATGTCTAGAATAAATTGTGCTAACTGTGCTTATATCATCCTCCCTTCTTCAAAAGGATTCATCCTCGAGTGCAAGCCTTTCAAAAACATAAGAGAAACAAACAACCAAAATTTTCTCATAGTATGAGGGTTAGTACAATTGTAAGCACAAAAAGAATTACACGAAGGAGACTCAATCCTAAGGAACAACCAAGTATCCTCCATTCTCATGACTATTAAGTCCATAGGTGGAGCATAATGAAATTGGATATTCCTCACATCAAAAGGATAATACCATCCTCAAGATGGTACTTCTACTAGCTCATATACCCCTACACGTTCACCGAGATCAAAATGATAGAAGTTCCTCATAATAGGGTCATACAAATAATTATAAACCTCAATAAAATCTCAACCCACATGCAATGCACATTTAAGTCAAGTATGAGACTCATCATATTCAAAGAGATAGTATAGAAAGGTTTCATGCACGTTGGATTCATCTAAGGTGTTCCTATATGCAAGATCACAACTAGGTTCAAGGATCCTAGCACTCATTACATCACAAGATGGAAAACACAAAGATAACATGACAAATTTAGGATCAACCTCACCTTCTCTTGACAAATAACTCCAATCCCCATAAGATGCACAATCAACAAGATTATGAATAGCTTCATACACAAAGATGTAGTAAACAAAAGGGGTATAAAACTAGCCTTCTCTATTCACAACGTGGGCCCTGATGTACCGTCAATTTATGTAATTTTTAATGAATTAAACTTAGAGTTTTGCATGAGTCTTAAGAATTTTGTTAGTAGATGTGATGGTATTCTGATATTATTTGTAGAAAATAGGTTTTTGGAGCAGTTGATGATTAAGGTGTGAAACATCAAGATTTCTTAGTAACAGACGAGCCCACCTACGAGCCGTTGTTCCATTGACGAGCCGTAAGTGGAAGGTGTGGGTGATGTGCTGAGGAAAATGGACTAAGTATGGAACGACGAGATGACTGACGAGCTGTAAGTACTATAACGAGCCGTCGATGATGAGTCGTAGATAACTTCAGAAAAGATAAGTTCCCGTCCATAAGCGATGGTTGAACAAGTTGGGTCATGCTTATACCTATGACTCGTAGGTCAGGCCCATCGATGACACCCACTGAAATATTGGCTAACTGCTGAACGACGAAGACACCCATGAGCCATCGTTCCTTTGACGAGCCGTAGGTGGCCTTCCGTTGGTGACACTGCCCAGAACCGGATTTTCTTAAGCGTCATTTTCCTACTTGGTTTAGGATTTATTTTCTATAAATATTAGTTGTAAATTTTGTTTTTGGGGTGTAAGACCTTTTGTGATACTTTGTTTTGGCTTTGCGAATTATTTTGTGAACATTTTTAGCATTTAATTCTTGAAGTGTGATTATGAAATATGTGTTTGTTCTTCAATTCAAGATTCCAGATTTCATCAATTCTAATTATTAAGTTCATGATTTATATTATTAACCCTAGTATGAATTGTGATAACTAAAGCATGAGTAACTAAATTCACAACTAGGGTTGTGGGAACCATGTGTAATTAACAATATAAAACTAATAATTAAGTAATTCTAAAATAGTGTTTATGCATGTATTGTTAATCTCTTCGTTTTGAATGCTTTTTAACGGTGGACAATGTTAGAACTCGCCTCATTTTTACTTGCTCGACCAAGGAAATAATGAATGAGAAAAAGGTTAAACAACAGAGATTTAGCGTGATAATACGCTATCTAATAGCCTGACCCATATACGCGAGGGCTAATCTGGGGTCAAGGTAAGGGTTAGTAAAGCACACACCCGTAGACCGACCAAGTTGCATGGTGAAATTCCCTACTTGGACGACCAATCACTTAGAAGATACCTAACTTACTGACTTTGCATGTTAAACACTAGGAAAGAGTTAATATTATTAAGATTACTGCGTTAAGAACTTGTGGGGAACACCTATGCCCTAGTTTCATCTCATATTGATATTACAAACTGTGAATTTTGCTTACTTTTTACTTGTTACTACGAATCAATCAACAATTACTTTGTTTACAAATCTCCCTTTTTTACGGAAGTAATCAGACTAAACATATAATTAACCATAAATTAGCCTAAGTCTAGACCATATTCCTCGTGGGAACGATCCTAACCTTAGTTAGATTCTTTATTTGACAATGACCGCTTATACTTCTTTAGAGATGTGTAATTTGGGCGTATCAAATTTTGGCGCTGCTGCCAGGAATAAGGCTTTTATATTAGACTAGTTTTGTTATTGAACTTTAGTCAATTATTTCCTGATTTTACTTTTTGTTTTTTTTTGTTTTCTACAAGTCTTATTTGCATTGTATGCCAAGTACACGGAGTCAAGGCAATCCACTGCCCCCTACGATCCCGGACTAAGAAAGACTGTGCGAAGAATGGCTAGAAGAGGTTGAAACCAAGGAATCAATGAAGATCCTATCGGAGAGGGTCATGAGGACAATGCTGGATTCCCACCTCAAGGAGCAGTGGGAGTACAAAATCAACCAGCACCCGATGTGCGTCTTAACTATATGGTGGATCATAATATTACGGGATCAATAGGTGCCACCGTGGTACCTCAACTGCCTGCCAAAAATACATTCGTGGTTACAAGTAGCCTGATGCAAATGCTCATAGCTAGAGGGTTGTTTGCCGAGCTACCATCGGAGGACCCATATTCTCATTTAAGTAAAGTCAAAAGTGTTTGTATGAGTAGAATGGGGCTGTTGCGTCCCGAAGTACACGCAAGTGTACGTGGTCTCTCAAGTAGTACAACGACTCTTTCGAGCCGGATTATCGAATCCAAAGGACTTCAAATCAACAAATACTAAATTTTTTGTAACTAAAATAAATTTACTTATGCGACAGACTATTTCAGGAATTTGTTTGTATCAACTAAGTTAATCAGTTGCAAATATTTATTTCTATAATTAAATCGGTTACAAAAAGGGGATTTCACAATTTGGAAAATATTCCAGGGTTGTAGCATGCACCGATTTCAAACATATTAATAACTTATCTTAGCATTCGACAGGTTAACCTCATTATTGATTCACAAGATTGATTTTACGATCATGATCTCCCGACCTCTAATCGCCTACCACCATTGACAGCCTAACTACATCGTTGAGCAAGGATAGGCATGAACCAATAGCGGAGCATTAAGCTATCATCTTGCACATTAATCAAACAAGGCATATAGGTATAATCCTATCCTATATACGAAACACTCTAAGTTTTACCCTAGAATGAACACGCTTCTCACATTCCTTGGTCTATCCCTCTATTCGTCTTCCAAGTTCAAGAGCAGACAATGAGTTTATTTTAATGGTGATCAATCATCAAAATAGCTAAACAAGAATTTAAGCATAAATCATAAGAAAACCCATCTCATGCTAGAAATAAATGCTATTATGCCATTAATCGTCGCTACAACCCTAGAATAAGGGAATTTAGCTACTCATAGTATGAATATTCATCAAATAATGTTGAAGGATCATAAAAGAGTTTACCAAAATGAAAGAGTAGAAGAAAAGCCCTATAGATAGTCAGCAAAATCGCCCAAATCATGTTCTCCCATTTTTCAAAAGCTGAATAATGATAAAATAATATAGCTGGACTATTTATAGTCTGAAATAAAAAATGTGATGCAAATCTGGAGTCCAGGTCCGCGACGAGGACCTGTTCCGTCCCTGTACATTTTGAATAGCTTGAGCAAACTCCGGGACGCGCTTCCATCGCGCATTCCACTGTTTTGTAAAATTCTATTTCCACATACTGGCTTCAGCTCCGCGACGCGGAGGTGCTCCCTCACAATGTATTTTTCCAGCTTCTTGGTCATTTCTCCTTAGCAACTTCGACGTCTATTCTCCGACCTCATGCATGGTGTCCTTTTTTGCTCCTTTTTCTTGCTTTGCACCATGCAACATCTAATCATATTGGTTAGAGGAAACAAAATCAATGGACTCTAAAATTGTACTTTCGATTAGGAATTTGCTCTCAAACTTAGCTAGATATATGGGATAAATTGGTTAATAGGCGCATAAACACGCCTAAGATCACCACCCCACACTTAAAGCTTTGTTCGTCCTCAAACATTTCCACTCTTTCATGCATACGACGACTCTACTATACTTCTAACTAAAGACAATTCAGCTTCGGCCAGAACAACCACAAGAGCTTCACAACACGCATGACAACACTATGCATTCACCAGGACAACTCGTGCAAAACAATCTAGCCTCAAGAATGGACTCTTATAACGCATCAATATCATGCATAACTTTTGGTTACACAGTTACCTCAGTTACCAGCCCCTCATTAAATATGTGCCCTCACCACAAGTGAACACCCTGATTTACTCACACATAAAGGAATTCAAACCACAATGGGTATAGGAAGTAAATTTCACTCACTCTCTCCAAATAAATCACATGCCACAACCAACGAACCATAGGCTTGCCCTTAGTGTACTGCATCACTACTTTCAAGAATGCGGAAGTTCAAGATCAACTAGGTCTTTAAGGGTTGCATTTTAGGCTAGGGGACGGGTAGGAACTATTTTTGGCTATGAATAGTGACTGCATTCCCAAGCTCTTTAATACAAGACAAACTTCATTTTTGGACCTTCATTTAACAACCTTTTTCTTATCTTTGCCCGTTTTCTTTTAAAGCACCCAGAACTCATTTATTCACACCATAATTTTTTTTTTTTCATGAGCCAATACTGCATCTTTTAAACATCAGTGATTTATGATCAAGGGCTTTACACGAGCTCTTTCTTTTCCTTCACCATTGTGTACTACAAGCGCTTAGGATCTTTTGGATCAAACTTACAGGCCATAGAAGGAATGGGAAAAAACTTCATGTTAGGCTTCCAAAGAACAAGTCAAAGGCTCGAAGGGGTTAACTAAGGATATATATATATTGGTGGGTACAAGAAGGAAACACACAAGGCTGTCAAACAAATGCCTATATCACTTCCTAAACTCCTTATCCTATCTTTTGCTTTGCAGACATACCGGGCAAGTTCTGGACATCAATGAGCAGCATGGAATCTCGCACAGATGGCACACCTTCAAATCATAACTGATTACTAAGTACTACTTCCCAACCACTAGCATGAATCCATTTTAAGCACACATCATTTAGAGTCACATAAAAGAGCCTAGATGTCTCAACACAGAATCCTTCCTTTACTATCACATTCATCCTAACTCAATGCAGTTGTGCAGCCTTAGAAAATGCCAACCCTACAGACCCAATGACGGAAATTACCCTTAAGACGGTCGTCATCCATTTATCATAGGGCAACTTGACTCAACTATGACACTCACTCAAACCTAAGAAACAAAATCTTTTTTTATACGGTTCAACGGGACTATCCTTGGCTAAAGAACCAAAAACAACTTCCAAGGAACCCAAAAACAAAAACAACAACTACACTAGCAAAATAAATTTATTTACACAGATATTTTACCTCCCACCCCACACTTAAAAATGCAGCACTGTCCCCAGTGCGACACACATTAAAATGAAAACAAAGTAAGGTGGGTGTACTTCCCTGATCACTCATCCATGCCATCATCGCCTCCGATTCCCTCAAGAGCCAAAAGGTCACCCTCCTCGTCAGCAGAATAAGATTCACTATCTGAAATGGTTCTCCTCTTGTCCTCATCAGTGGGGACATCTGTTACACTCCGTAGTTTATTAGACCATCTAGGGTTAAATTGAGGGCTAGAGTCAAGACTTGAGAGCATGAACCAAGGCAAAGGGGCAAGGGCCAAGGCTGCCCCATGCTTGCCATGGCACTGCCCATGACCACGAGAGCCTAGACGGCTCGATCGTGGTGACACCCATGGTTGGTGAGGCAGTGTGCCCCTCAAGGCTGCCTCAAATTGGATCACCTTCACGAGCCACTTCACGGCCAGTGGTGAAGACCACGGCCCGTGGGAAGGCTCGTGAAGATGCCTTAGAATGTTGGAGGCCAAGAAACATTAGCCAAGCCACTGCCCAAGGACCACGGGCAGGACCACGGCTCATGGTCTTGACCATGGCTCGTGAGCCCTGTCGTGGTGCCTTTCATCATGGCTGCCTAGTGAGGGTCTTTTTAGTAAATTCCAAATTAGGTGGTTATTGAATGGGGTCATTTTGCCTAGTCTTAAATCACCTATATAAGCTATTGTAACCCTTTAACCACCCAATTAAGTCATTATTTCACCAAGACCCAAATCAAATCCCCAAAATACTCTCCTCTCAAATATTTCTCTCTCTAAGACTTGAAGAAGAAGATAGAGCTTGAAGCCTAGGTCAAGAACAAGACTCCATTGTTGTAAGATTTGTAAGGCTTTGAATCCAAAGTATGTTAGATTATTCATCCATGGAGCCCCCATAGAATTCCCCAATTTGATGAAGAACTTCCCCAATTCAAGTTAGGGTTTCTACAATGTTGTGCGTTATGATGGATGTTGATCTAATTGAGTGAATATTGGTTATTTATGATTGAATTAGTAGTGAATCATGATATTAATATAAAATTACATGTTTCCATGATTAACCTTAGTCTAATTGATGAAATTGAAGAATGTGGGTTTATGACTTGTGAAGTGAAATTGAGGATTGATAGGTGATCTTCTAGAATTGATGATATGTATAGTAATTGTTCAAGAATAGAAGCATGTAAATATTAATTGAATTATATATATGATTGATCATGACTAGTAAAGCTTGAGATTGAACCTTTATGATGAATTATGGCTAGAATTGCTTAAAGATGAAGCTTGTGACTATAATGTCTTGTGATCTAGATATGTATGATGATAGTAAGAGGTAAAGCTTGAAGTCATGAATGTTGATCACTATGGCTTTGAGATTAAAGCTTATATGATGAACTATAGATGCTAAGGCTTTGAGAGTAAAATCTATATGAGATTAGAAGGCTAATCATTAAAATTGTGATGAAAGATCTTAACCTACCTAATCCACCTTATGAATGATAGATGGTTGAAGTGATAGAATCACTTGAGTTATGATAGTATCTATGTCTAATGTAGTAATTCTAGATATGTTAATTCGATATGAGCTTTGACCTAAGAGGGCAAAAATATGATATAATGCATGTTAGTATGAATCTCTGTACATGCCTTATGAACACTTTGAGAGTGAAGTGTTAATGATTAGGTTGTTGTTGTGGGATGATTGAAAGGTTATTCTCACAAACTCATAATGAACTTAATGTGAAAGGTGTTCTCACATAGTAATAGTTCTAGGGTTGAAATGATTTTCTCATCTAATTGAACCAAAGGCTAAAGAGCCTTTATGTCTAGATCATGGATGGTGATAGTTGCTCACGCATGGTCTAAAGAGTTAGTTAATGAATTAACTTGGATTGATTGTCAAGGACATCCTTCCATGAAACTTGAGTCATAGTAGAGACTTAATAATTATCTTGTGGGATTTAGGCCTAGCATTAAGTGGATATTGAAATGAGATGGAGGTTCCCACCTAGTTGAGTTTGGGCTTCCAAAATGGGAACTCTCACCTAGTAGAGTCTGGATTTCCCAAAGTATGTCTAATGAGATGGAAGCCTTCACCTAGTAGAGTTTTGGGTTTCTAGTGGCAATCTCCGTATCCCATAACTACGTGCCCCGTAGGAAAGTTAGCTAGTGGATCCAACTAAGCTAACAAACCGATTCTACCTTAGGAAAGTGGACCAACCCTTGACAGTGTGGGTAGCACCGGGAGGGATCATGTGATAGCTCACATGTTCTCATGTCGGTTAAGGCTATATCCCAACTACAACAAGATTAGTAGTGAACTAAGATTATGCTTGAAGAAGCATCTCCTAGAGTTCAAACCTAATGGACTAAGATTATGCTTGAAGAAGCATCTCCTAGAGTCAAACTCAATTAATGAACTAAGATTATGCTTGAGGAAGCATCTCCTAGAGTTAAAGACCATGATGAAAAAAGATGTACTTAGTGAAGTATCTCCTAGTGTTCAAGATAACAATGAACTTAGATATGCTTAATGAAGTGTCTCATAGTGTTCAACCTAATAGTGAACTAAGATGTGCTTAAGGAAGTACCTCCTAGTGTTCTAAGGTTTTAAAGAGGGGGACTATTCTCAAACCAAGAAGCATGGGTATGATGACCTAAATGAGTACTTAGTATGGGTAGGATTATGGGGTCTTATCCATGCATTGCATAAGTATGACTTATGATTACCTAAGAAGTGTTTCTCTTGTATGAAGTATGTTTTATGGGATTGTTGTTATAGTTGCCTTCCATGATATGTATGAAAAAAGGTGAAGATTCCCTTGATTTTGGGAAGTAAGCTAAGGATATGACCATGAGATAGTAAGTATGATTATGATGACTTCAAGGTAATGCTTAGTGTGAATGGGATTATTGGTATTCATTCATGCATTGCACAAGTATGCTTTGGGGTTACTTGAGAAGTAGTTCTCTTATGATATGAAGGACTAAGGGTTGACTAGTGCTTATATGATGCCTATGTTGGAGACTTTGCTTATGATTATGATATTGTCTCTTACGCTTATAGTTTATGTTTTATGAAGTAATTCTTATGATTATGGCTTATGTTGACTAACCCTTATGTTACACTCTTATGATGTTAAGATAGCTATCATATTTAGTACTTTTGTACTAATGCATACTCTTGCCTACATTCTTATCAAATGTAGGGTCTGGCGACTTGAGTTCCTTTCTTGAGGATAGGTTCCTAGAAGTGCAAGGAGTTCAAGACTTGGTGAGTCATCATAGCATCGAGGATTGATCACCTTTTTCCTTTATGTCTTTTCTTTATGTTTGAGACTATTGTATGGGTTGTGACCTAAGAGTATTCAAAGTTGTATTAGATGGTTTGAGACAAGTGTAGTAAGACTTCCGCTTTGCTTTTATAAAGACTTGATTGTATGGTTAATGTTTTTAAAATTTATGTACTTTTCTATTATCTTATGTTATGATATGCTAAGGTCTTGTATGAGACTCCTTCGGGGTCAAGTACGCCATGTTACATCTAGGGTGTATCCCTGGGTCGTGACAAACTTGGTAATCAGAGCAAAAATGTTTAGAATGGTTCTAGGATTGTCTCAAACCACGTCTAGTAGAGTCTTGTTCATAAGTGTGAAGCGCGCCACATTTATGAATATGAAGCTATTAGATGAGTAGGAAACTTCACTTCTTCATTCTCTAAGTCGTGCCATAGAGTTTAGCTCTAGTAGGTCTTTCTCCTAATCTGTGCCCTATGGTTTTCAGGATATGGCTAATACAAGGGCAAATGCTAGGCGGAATGAGGAAGACAATGTGGAGTAAGAGGTTCCTCTCCAAGTTCCACCCCAAGCTCCTCCTCAAGTTCCAATTGACCCTATAGGGGAGAATGTGACTCATGCGGAGTTTAGGTCTACTATCCAATTGTTGGCTCAAGTTGTCACAACTCAAGCCAATTGAGAGGTGATTACTCCTATGAACACTAATGTGAATTACGCGGCTTCTAGATTGAGGGATTTTGCTAGAATGAACCCTCCCGAGTTTCATGGTTCCAAAATGGGAGAGGATCCTCAAGAATTTGTGGAAGAGGTTTATAAAATAATTGATGCCATGGGGGTGACTTAGGTAGAGAAAGCGGAGTTAGCCGCTTACCAATTGAAGAGTGTGGCTAAAGTATGGTATATTCAATGGAAGAACAATAGGCCGGTAGGAGCGGGTCCAATAGAGTGGGAAGTGTTCAAATCAGCGTTCCTTGATAGGTTCTTTCCCCGAGAGTTGAGGGAAACTAAGGTGGAAGAGTTCATTAACCTTCGGCAAGGAGGTATGAGTGTTCAAGAATATTCTCTAAAGTTTACTCAGTTGTCCAAGTATGCTCCAGATTCGGTGGCGGATTCAAGGGATATGATGAGTAGGTACTTGACGGGTGTGTCTAGATTGGTGAGAAAAGAATGTCATTCGGCAATGCTTCATGATAATATGGATATCTCACGTCTCATGGTGTATGCCCAACAAATGGAGGATGAGAAACTCCAAGACCAGAATAGAGAGGTGAAAAGAGCTAGAACTGATGATGGGAATTTCTCCAATGATAGATCCAATGGATATGCTCAACCTAGGACCCAACAAAAGCTTTCCAACCAAGAGAGGGTGTCTAACCCTAAGCCTCAAAGAGGGAGGAATAGTGAATCTATGTTGCTTAAGCCTACTTGCACTAAGTGTGGAAGGAAGCATTATGGTAGGTGTCTAGCCGGCAAGGATGGTTGTTATAGTTGTGGTAATGAGGGTCACAAGATGAGAGATTGTCCAATACTTAGGGCTAAAGGGAGAGAGGCCAACCAAGCTTCTCTTAGTGGTCCAGATTCCAATGCTTCCAAATAAAAACAGGTTCTATATTCTCCAAGCTATAGGTGAACAAGAGTGTCCCCCGGATGTGACTACCGGTATGTGTTTCATGCTTTATTAGATTCCGGTATTGTTTGGTCCTTTGTGACTTGATATGTGAGACCTTGAAGTTATCTTTAGTATGAATGGTGCTTAGAAAGTCCATTTAGGCTTGCTCCCAAGGGGTAGATGATGTGCTTGGTTAGCAAGGTCGTTGAGTGTTCCTAATGCTTAGGAGTTGGGTTTACTTGAGTTTCTCACCCTAGAATGTGGAATAAATAGGGAAGTTGAGTCCCCGTTATGTAGGCCCATATGAACTTTTGAAATGATAGTTCCTCTTGATTTGTATGATGCGTGGAGTCATGTTGTTTGTGTGTGCCATGATTTCCTTTTTATGATGCATGTTCATGAAAGCTTGTGATTTAGAAGAAAATGAGTTTACATGATCATTTCCTCATGTTGTAGTGCATTGAGTATGAGTTTCCTATTTGACTTCATGAGATGAATATATGAGCATGCCTTAGTTTGGAGTTGGGAAGTTCTCCTTAAATGAATGCTTTTTGAGAGTAAATTGCATATGAGCTCCATGAGAGAATGTTGAGCATGTTATGGCTAGTAGATGGTAGTTCCTCCTTGAACATGACTAGTTATGAGAATTTCATGCATTGTGGGTTGTTAGATGTAGTTCCTACTTCCTTGTATTGCATTGAATGTGTTTAGTAGGGAGTTGTAGTTTTCTTCCCTTGTTTATGTACATTTAGATGAGTTGCATGCATGATGGGTTGCTAGTCTAGAGTTGTGACTTTAAGAAGTGCCTAGAGTTTCATTCGAGGACGAATGTTCCCAAGGGGGAGATAGTGTTACACCCCGTAGTTTTGTAGACCATCTAGGGTAAAATTGAGGGCTAGAGTCAAGACTTGAGGGCATGAACCAAGGCAAAGGGGCAAGAGCCAAGGCTGCGCCATGCTTGCCATGGCACTGCCCATGACCACGAGAGCCTAGATGGATCGTGGTAGCCACCACGGATCGTGGTTCCACCCGTGGTTGGTGAGGCAGTGTGCCCCTCAAGGCTGCCTCAAATTGGCTCACCTTCACGGCCAGTGGTGAAGACCACGGCCCGTGGGAAGGCTCGTGAAGATTCCTTAAAATGTTGTAGGCCAAGACACATTAGCCAAGCCACTGCCCAAGGACCACGAGCAGGACCACGTCTCGTGGTCTTGACCACGACTCGTGAGCCCTGTCGTGGTGCCTGGCACCATGGATGCCTAGTGAGGGTCTTTTTAGTAAATTCCAAATTAGGTGGTTATTGAAATGGGTCATTTTGCCTAGTCTTAAAACACCTATATAAGCTATTTTAACCCTTTAACCACCCAATTAAGTCATTATTTCCCCAAGACCCAAATCAAAATCCCCAAAATACTCTCCTCTCAAATATTTCTCTCTCTAAGACTTGAAGAAGAGGATAGAGCTTGAAGCTTAGGTCAAGAACAAGACTCCATTGTTGCAAGTTTTGTAACGCTTTGTATCCAAGGTATGTTATCTTATTCATCCATGGATTCTTCCATCCATGGAGGCCCCTAGAATTCCCCAATTTGATGAAGAACTTCCCCAATTCAAGTTAAGGGTTTCTACAATGTTGTGGGTTATGATGGATGTTGATCCAATTGAGTGAATATTGGTTGTTTATGATTGAATTAATAGTGAATCATGATATTAAGATGAAATTACATGTTTCCATTATTAACCCTAGTCTAATTGATGAAATTAAAGAATGTGGGTTTATGACTTGTGAAGTGAAATTGAGGATTGATAGGTGATCTTCTAGAATTGATGATATGTATATTAATTGTTCAAGAATAGAAGCATGTAAATATGAATTGAATTAGATTAAAATATATATGATTGATCATGACTAGTAAAGCTTGAGATTGAACCTTTATGATGAATTATGGCTAGAATTGCTTAAAGATGAAGCTTGTGACTATAATGTCTTGTGATCTAGATATGTATGATGATAGTAATAGGTAAAGCTTTGAGAGTAAGGCTTGTAGTCATGAATGTTGATCACTATGGCTTTGAGAGTAAAGCTAATATGATGAACTATAGATGCTAAGGCTTTGAGAGTAAAATCTATATGAGATTAGAAGGCTAATGAATAGAATTGTGATGAAAGATCTTTACCTACCTAATCGCCCTTAAGAATAATAGATTGTAGGAAGTGATAGAATCACTTGAGTTATGATAGTATCCTTGTCTAATGTAGTAATTCTAGATATGTTAATTCGATATGAGTTTTGACCCTAAGAGGGAAAATTTATTAAATGATGCATGTTAGTATGAATCTATGTACATGCCTTATGAACACTTTGAGAGTGAAGTGTTAATGATTAGGTTGTTGTTGTGGGATGATTGAAAGGTTATTCTCATGAACTCATAATGAACTTAATGTGAAAGGTGTTCTCACATAGTAATGGTTCTAGGGTTGAAAGGCTTTTCTCACCTAATTGAACCAAAGGCTAAGAAGCCTTTATGTCTAGATCATGAATGGTGATAGTTGCTCACGCATGGTCTAAAGAGTTAGTTAATGAATTAACTTGGATTGATTGTCAAGGACATCCTTCTATGAAACTTGAGTCATAGTAGAGACTTAATAATTATCTTGTGGGATTTATGCCTAGCACCGAGTGGATATTGAAATGAGATGGAGGTTCCCACCTAGTTGAGTTTGGGCTTCCAAAATGGGAACTCTTACCTAGTAGAGTACGTATTTCCCAAAGTATGTCTCATGAGATGGAAGCCTTCACCTAGTGGAGTTTTGGGTTTCTAGTAGCAATCTCCGTATCCCATAACTACGGGCCCCGTAAGAATGTTAGCTAGTGGATCCAACTAAGCTAACAAACCGGTTCTACCGTAGGCAAGTGGACCAACCCTTGACGGTGTGGGTAACACCGGGAGGGATTATGTGATAGCTCACATGTTCTCATGTCGGTTAAGGCCATATCCCAACTACAACAAGATTAGTAGTGAACTAAGATTATGCTTGAAGAAGCATCTCCTAGAGTTCAAACCTAATGGACTAAGATTATGTTTGAAGAAACATCTGCTAGAGTCCAACTCAATTAATGAACTAAGATTATGCTTGAGGAAGCATCTCCTAGAGTTCAAGACCATGATGAACAAAGATGTACTTAGTGAAGTATCTCCTAGTGTTCAAGATAACAATGAACTTATCTATGCTTAATGAAGTGTCTCATAGTGTTCAACCTAATAGTGAACTAAGATGTACTTCAGGAAGTACCTCCTAGTGTTCTAAGGTTTTAAAGAGGGGGACTAGTCTCCAACCAAGAAGAATGAGTATGATGACCTAAAAGAGTACTTAGTATAGGTAGGATTATGGGGTCTTATTCATGCATTGCACAAGTATGACTTATGGTTACGTAAGAAGTGTTTCTCTTGCATGAAGTATGTTTTAATGGATTGTTGTTATAGTTGCTTTCCATGATATGTATGAAAAAAGGTGAAGATCCCCTTCGTTTTGGGAAGTAAGCTAAGGATATGACCATGAGATAGTAAGTATGATTATGATGACTTCAAGGTTATGCTTAGTGTGAATGGGATTATGGGGCTTCATTCATGCATTGCACAAGTATGCTTTGAGGTTACTTGAGAAGTATTTCTCTGATGATATGAAGGACTAAGGGTTGACTAGTGCTTATATGATGCCTATGTTGGAGGCTTTGCTTATGATTATGATATTGTCTCTTACGCTTATAGTTTATGTTTTATGAAGTAATTCTTATGATTATGGCTTATGTTGACTAAAACTTATGTTACGCTCTTATGATGTTATGCTAGCTATCATATTTAGTAGTTTTGTACTAACGCATACTCTTACCTACATTCTTATAAAATGTAGGGTCCGGCGAATTGAGTTCCTTTCTTGAGGATAGGTTCCTAGAAGTGCAAGGAGTTGAAGACTTGGTGAGTCCTCTTAGAATCGAGGATTGATCACCTTTTTCCTTTATGTCTTTTCTTTATGTTTGAGACTATTGTATGGGCTGTGACCCAAGAGTATTCAAAGTTGTATTAGATGGTTTGAGACAAGTGTAGTAAGACTTCCACTTTGCTTTTATAAAGACTTCGGTTGTATGGATAATGTTTTTGAAATTTTCGTACTTTTCTATTATCTTATGTTATGATATGCTAAGGGCTTGTATGAGACTCCTTCGGGGTCAAGTACGTCATGTTACATCTAGGGTGTACCCTTGGATCGTGACAACATTATCCCATACGGGCTCTAGAAATGCAGGTTCGAGTCCCAACAGTGCTTCAGCATGCTCATTCAGAGAGTACCTAGTCTCAATGTCGTTCAACTGCTCTTCAGAGGAACGTCGGCAGCCATTTCTGTGGCGCAACATTTCAAGTCCAAACATGCGCGCCGTGATCAGATCATCCCTCCTGTTGCGCTCTATTGTAGTGAGGGTGGGGCCATGCACATTTTCTAGTCCACCCTTTCCTTTGGTACTCCAGCTCTCCTGCACAAATTAGTGATTAATCCCCCAAAAGCATACCTTCCACCTCGATGCACTCTTGCCTTTCGCATGGTCGATTTCAACACCGCTCCTATATTTATGGGTACATCCTTCATCAGAGCATAGACCAAGCACACGCGGTCCCTCGTCACTTCAGTGAAATGCAACCTTGGTATCAAGCAGTTCATTACAATTTTTAGCCACACCCGGTGTAACACCCCATTTTTTCGGAACTCTAATTTAACTCGTACCTTCTTAGAAAAACAAAGAGGGTTAGTAATAAATTAAGAATGATGTGGTATGTCATATTTTAAGTGTTCAAGGGTTGTATCTCAAGTTTTTAAGTTAGGTAAGTTGCAAAATAAAAGTTGGCGAAAGTTATCGTAAGTTCCTTTTAAAATATTTCTCTGAAATTTAGGTCAAATGTCTCGGAGGTTTTATCCCAATCTATAAAGAGTTATGGGGCCTACAACCTAGAAAATTGAAGGTCTATGAGTCTAGTTTCCAACGCATCAAACCGTTCGTTCATACAACTTCAGAATAGAAAGATATTCACATTTTTGTGAGACTGCATAAGCAGACACGTGAGGTGGGTCCTCTAGGTCGGTGGAACTCTTTATATATCTTTTCTTCAACTTTTCTTCATTTTTTTCAGTAAATAACCAGAAAATTTAGAAAACCCACTTCTAGGATGAACCAAATTATATATTTTCTCGACTTAAATCCTTGACGAAAGTTGTTCTACGCGTTGATCTCGTTATCATGGTATAATTTTTTTTATCGATTTCGTAGCATATCAAACTTTGGTGTTGGGACAGCAAGGGTTTGGACATACTTTAAGGTTTTGAGGTGTATTACGAACTTAGGATCAAGGTAAGACCCTTCTTTCATCGACTCTAGTTTTGATAAGCCACAAATAGCAATTTGCGACGAAAATACATATCTTTTATCGGATTATCATTTTATCTTCTATTTTCGTGGGTTGATTATGGTCCTGCCTTGTTGTAGTAGCGAGGGGGGCTGTGAGTAAAAGTCGTTAGGCCATGTGAATTCAGCGAAAAAGGTATGTTAAGGCTATTCCCTTCTTACGACATGTTTCCTTAAAGCTTGGGAGCAATGTAATTGGGTTGTTATTGTTGTTATACTTGTAGCCATTAGTGTTGATTGTTGGCTGCTCGAGTGGATATAATCCTCCCTTGTCGGGATTC